>CH002016.1:111465-140361 GCA_000149265.1 Ciona savignyi
TTGCTCAGTAATCTAAGTAAAATAAATAAAAATTAAACATTAAACACATACCAAAGCATTTGCACATACATGCAATGAAGAACATTATAATCTAGTAGGTAATCCTTAAGTGGTTAATGCATTTCGGTTTTAGATTCCTGCAGTGGTTAGGTTTTCATTTAACTGAAAAGGTGTACAGTATTGTGATACAATCACAATGGAAATAAAATATCAATGTTGCACAAACAACAATAAATGTAATTTTTAATTAAACTTGTTATTACAATTTTGTATTGCTAAGAACTTTTTAATTATAGGATAGGATATTCATCTTTATCCCCGTGAATGGGAAAACCAAGGGGGTTAACACACGGGCAATCGTCAGATCACCTCGCACCCATCGCCGGGTTACCGGAGCTATTGTAGTGTGTTGTATATGATAGACACGTTCCTTCAATTTGGTAGAACCCATTAATCCGCTGGGTTTAGGCAATGTCCGTAAAGTGCCTTGCCCAAGGACACAACCGACTAGCTAGCGACCAGTTTCGCACCTGCAACCTTTCGATTGAAAGGCGACACACTTAACCGTTAGACCAACGGGCCGGACTAATTGAAAGTAAACTGACACAATTATTTTTGGTCACTTGTAATCAAAACAATAGTTGCAGCATATTCACATCAACAAGTGGACAGGTAGTTATGCCTATCTATTTTTAATTTTTAATCTATGTGTGTATAAAGTTGTGATTAGGCATTTGATCTAAAGGGAATCACGAGTAAACTGACACAATTATTTTTGGTCACTTGTAATCAAAACAATAGTTGCAGCATATTCACATCAACAAGTGGACAGGTAGTTATGCCTATCTATTTTTAATTTTTAATCTATGTGTGTATAAAGTTGTGATTAGGCATTTAACCTAAAGGGAATCACGAGTGCGTCCCGTTTTATCATCTACATGTACCATTACAAACATACCAATAACAAATCGTTCTTTTAAAAAAGCTATATAAACTCACAAATTCTTCAGATGCAATTGAAGAACTGTCGTCAGAGCTTTCTGCGTATGGCTGTTCGTTGGACATTTTATCAGAACAGAAAATATATCCTAGTCATCTGACATTTTAACCAAAAACAACATTATTTTTATCTAGTCCAGAGAATATTCAAACTTGTTTAATGAATAAAGAATGAACACCCTGACGCTTTATTTGTTTCACACGATTTAATAAAACTACGATGAAAAAAGAATTTCAAGCTCAGCATTGCAACAGCTGTTTTCGAAAATGTAAACAAACAGTTAATAGCCATCAAAGTTACCTAGCGTAACTAGTGGTCCCAAATGAATATATTAGTAAAACGGACTTACAAATACGGTTGGTTATAAAAAAATATTCCAATACACTTAAATAAAGTTGTAAATATAACATGTTATTATTGAAGTTGTCATACAATTATTTTCAAGTGCATTTATTGACAAGCGACTAACTACACAAGCTTTACTGACTTGTATTACAGGGAAAGTCCCAATGTAAAAGGAGAAAAACTAACGGGACGCACTCGTGATGAACAATGTACACATCGTACTCTTATTGGGCTAAATTTAACAAAGACATATGCTCATAAATGTTTTTTTTTTTATTATTGGTATCTGCGTAAGTAAATAGTGGTGAAACAGTTGTTTTTTCAGTTGCATTCTGAAGACAAAATGACATAATAGTTTGTAGAAAAAAATAATAAATCTATAGGTACATTATCGATTTTAAGGAACAGTTAAAACAAAAGTTCTTGAACAAACTATAGTTTTTATACAAAAAATGCAGAGATATTTAGAATGGACGAATTTAAAACTAAAAACACAGTTCACAAGTTTAATGAATTTCAATTACTCCTGGCTCAGTTAAAACACTTTCAACACAAAGTTCTGTATCATTGTGATTTATAGTCTCAACAGTTATTCCTTGATTATTGTTAATTAGGGTTTCAAATGTCATTTCAGGTTCCATTTTCATTTCAGTTTTAATTTTTGTTTTGTTGGACTTACGCAAACTTTGACGGTATTTATTAATTTTACGTTCGATTCGTTCCATTTTTACCTGGATCCCATGATCCTCTGGTAAATAGGCGGCGACAATGTTGCGAGCTATAGATGATGCAGGAATGTTCAGATTTTCATAACCTGCTAATTTGGAAGTGTACATTATCACAGATAAAATATCATGGCCAGGCCGAGGTTTATGGTTATGTGGCCGAGTGCCTCTTATAAATAGGCCAGCTCTTTCAGTTACACTTGCATGGCAGTACAACTTTTTGTTTCGAACTGAACATCGCCAATGCCTAGTTGCAGTACTGCGAGTTGAATAAATAGAACCACCATTATAAGAGTGGCCAAGATTGTCAAACAGCTTGTCACTGCCTCGATTTGAGCCACCTTCAATAACTGTGTACTTTATCTCATCTACTTCGCTTTCATCAGGCAAATCTCCAGGATTTTTCTCTAAATATTCTTTTCTTGATTTGAGGAACTCTTCTGGGGTAAGCCTGTCTGCCTTAGCCCCAATCACTTGTGCCGAGTTCAACGAAAATATTGCAACTTCATTCTCCATTTTTGAAGTCTGTAGAGGGCAGTTACCTGGTATGCTGATTCTAGTTACAGTGGTATCTATCCTTCTTTTTCCTCTAAATTGGATTTTTTTGTCTTTTATTGGCTTTATGTCAGTAGTTTCCCACAAATGCTCTGTGTACTCAGGATACTCCAAATCTAAATTATTAAAAACATCCGGGTCCAAGGATCGTTCCATCTTTTGTAATCTTTTAAGTTGCCGACGTCGCTTGGAGGTTTTTATCTGACTTCTCTTAATCTGTGCAATAATAGCTTGCTTGTTCCTTGGAACTGCCTTATGGTTGTGTTCACAGTTTCCGAACTTGTACACTCCATCACGCTCTTTTACAACTGCTTTGCACATTGTTCTTTTACACATGCATTTCCACTTTATATAACCGGATGTTGTCACAGATTTTACCTTATAGGAATACCCACGGCTGTCATGCAACTTGTCTTGATTGTGAATTGTTTTCCCAGGTACTACCACAAACTTCAGCTTTCGGTGCACTCCGTTCATTTTCCTTTGGTTTAGGTTATTAGTAGGTTGTGCAAAATATTCATTGAAAGTGTAGCCAGTTTCAGGATAAGGTAGAAATGGGTCACAGTGGTTCATTTCTAAAGGTTGATCCAGATTTTGGAAGGAAGAAATATCATCAGATAAACTAATGTCTGTATCATTAACCTGGAAATTAGGGTTTGCGGCATTAAGTTCAGTTTGAAACGAAGCTGATTCAAGGTAATCATTTAGTTCATTACAATCACTGTCCATTTGATCTCTTTCACCTTCAGTGTCAACGATTGGAGAAGTTGTTTCAATGCATACCTGAAATTAAATTCATTTTACACAATAAACCAAACCATTAAAAATACTGACAAAACTCTTTTATTCCCATGAGTATTTATTTACTGTACCTCCAATTTGTCAGTTAGCATCAAAGCAAGCCTTTGATTGTCTTCTTGCACCAGTTCCATAGATTCTTTCCATTCATTTATATCTTCTTTCCAGGCTGCTTTGATGGCACTTACTTCCTAAAATAAAATAAGAATTGTCAACCTAAGTTTTGATGGACAGGGATATAAACAGGTTATGAGAGGGGAGTAGGATATTTAATGGCAATGGGAAACGCAAGGAGCATTATGACATAAACAATCATCAGATTACCCCGCAAATACCAAAGGGAGCAATCTAAAACGGCCACACAGATAATCGTCAAATTACCTTGCACCCTCCTTCAGGTTACCGCAGCTATAGCAGTGTCGTGTGAATCATTAAGACATTCCTTCAATTTCGTTAGAACCCTTTAATACACTGGGTTCAGTCATTTGAAATCGGCACTAGAATCTTTGTATTTGTGCCCATACTATTTCAAGCCTCAGCACAATGTTAATGAATTGAGGGTAGCGGCAAGTAACGGTAGATACCAGCAAGTATACAACACACTACAATTGTTTCAGCAAAACAATGGTGGGTACCAGATAACTATTGAACCATCTGTGGACCTGGTTAGAACAACTTTTGTTGTCCCATAGGGTTAAAAATAAGCAGTTTATCTTCCAATAAATCAAACAAATACAAAAACAAAGTTGCTTGAAAAATGCTATGCAATTCGAATCGGACCGTAACAAAGATCATTTTTTAAAGAGATTTCATTCTTCATTGTTAAAATCTAAAGGCAAGTTTTGTTGTAAGCTTGTTAATGTTTACAAAGTGAAAGTAAGGAAAGCTTTTGTGCAAAAAACATTAGTACAAATATGGACATCACACTCAACCAGGGAAGTAAAATCAGCAATATTAGTAAAACACAATTTGAACCCAATACCTCCTGATGCTTTTCATCATTTAGTTTTAGTTCAAGCTTCAGTTTTTCAATTGTTGGATTTAAAAATTTGGAATCAGTTTTGCCCATTTGGTAGCTTTTAATTAATGTGTCCAAAACATCAAACATTTTCAATATTTTTGAAATCAAAGCTTCAAGAACTGGGCCTGGAAAAGGTGTTTTGATGTTTATAAATAAAAGTGGTATTTTTATGCTTTTATAACTTAAAACAATATTGGTGTTTTTATACAACCAACCAGACAGCAACATACCAAAAGTTGCTCCAACACAAGAGAATATTAGCAAAACTTTGTATCTGGTTTTATCATAAAAAGGCTCAGATTGACCTAAGTAACATCAGCACTGAACAGACACATATAGAATGTAGCTATGGCTATACTGTAAGAATACACATAGGATGACAATCGATACATAACATACTGTAAGTACATATTACTAAAATGCACAAAACAACTTTAACAAAACAGTTTTGTTCTTACTGGTAAATGATTCCTGAATAAGTTTTATATCTTTCCATATTGACAAGGACATGTTATTGACATCTTCAGATGTTAATGAAGAAGAAACTTCAACACCTTCATCAATCTGTTGTATATGGTAAGGTTTAAAATCCATTTAGATTTTTATGATAACAAATCACACAGCCGTGTTTAGGATAGGATAATCATGTGTTACCAAAAGGGTTATCATCAGATTAATTCGCGAATATGCATGGAATGATTATTACATAGGTAATCTTTTGATTACATGCGACTCACCGTGTGGCTGCCAGAGCTATTGCAGTGTGTTTTGTATGATTAAGACATTTTTTCAGTCATTAGTACAATCTAATAATCCAATGGGTCCTCTCATGAACACAACCAACAAGCTAGTTTTTGGTGCAATAAAAAGCACTTACCCAACAAGCTTCTTACTCAGATGTTTATTAAGTACCACATACTTAAAATCAAACTCTTATTGACATTATGCCGGTATTATCATTTTTCATTCACAAAAAAATAGTGTTAATAATGAGATGAGAGGTAAGACTTTGGTGGAGTCTTAGTCATACCCTAAAGGTTACGTTTTGGGCAAAGTCATAAAAATATCTAATTTAAACAGATTTAAAATTGTATCGCTGCGACTTGTGAAATAATCCGCAAAGCATATGGAAAATACAATATACACAACTTTAAAGGAAAATAATTAGATTGCACAACAGCCACAACTTCACAAACTAGACATTTATCTAGGAGTATGAAGCAAACTTACATGTTCTTCAGCATCAATAATGTCCTCTTCCAAGGAGACAGAGTCGCTATTAGTTGCAGGTCCAATTTCATCCGCCATCTTTCCCACAGCTCATCCAATTTGCAAATACTAAGATATCCCCAATTCTTTATTTGTATACGTGAGCAAACAACAACAATATTAAATTAGTCATTAATCTCTGTTATACGTAATACATTATAGTGGTAGTTAGAATGTTGTTGTAATGAAGCTGTCTTTTGATCACCGTAATAAAGAGACTACATCTATCGCTGTGTGTATTCAGTGCATGTTACTATCTCTATGAGCATTGTACTTTTGTTTCTTCACAAACTGCATAATGTTGATTTGGAGATCGCACCCATTTCAGTCACGTTATCACATACCGGTACAGTACCTTGTATCATACGCGCCGACTTTTTCTTTTGTATGGGGAGGTCAGACGTACTATGACGTCATCTATTCTATCGTGCGTTATATTGAAATAAAAATTTTCTTAAATTAAACTAAGGCTGCAAATGTATCGTTATTCTAGCTGGAAGTTGTAAATAAAATCGTTTTTTTAAATGGCCTACTAACGCTGCCTTACAAACGCTTTCGTCATAATATGAATAAAATCTCCGCGATAGCCCAACGTCACACTGCGGTTTCTCGTGGCGGCGAATGTCCTTTAATCTTATCGGCAACAATACCAGCGATAAAGAAATAAATAATTGTTGCTATTATCTAACAAGCTCACTTTGATCAAACTCCTTCCGCATAAAAAATACTTTTTCGCTATAGGCCCACTTTCGCGCTATACTTCTTACTATAAAGGAGGTAGTTAACGAAACGGAGATTATACGTGTTAGTTCTTATCTTATCAAACAGAATGTAGCAAAAGTTTGCTTACTATAGGACACAAAATAAACAGTACTTTTTGTTTAAATTTGTATTGTAACAGCTTTTTTGTGTTCGTAACACCTTTTAAAACCAATATATTGTCGTCTTCCTATCAATAAGGCTTATCTTCTTCGCGTCCGCACAGTATGGTTACCGAACCCCGAACTTATTGCAATGTGTTTAGTATTTGATATTACCGGTACTCGTTTATCCGACCTATTTGAAACCGCTAAATCTAGTCCGAGCTGTTGGTCAGGAGGACAACACCAATTATAAGCCAGGAAAATAAAAAACACCATATTTTTATAATTCACATTTAGATTTTTTCTTTAAACTCTTTGATCACCGAAGCATAGGTGGATAGTTTAAAATGTCGGGGTTGCGAATGCAACGACACGGGGAGTAGGGTTCGGCGACATCCTCCCCGAATTTTTTTGTTCATTTTAACACTTTAATTATACGTTTTAAATGCGTTTACGCCCGTTGAAAAAAATGTCTGAATTAGAGTGGAATACACGCTTAGGTTGCTGTAGGTTAAAATAATTAAAATATGTGATTTTTCTGCTTTCTTTGTCTTTAGCAAGTTGCGTCACAATTTTTTACATGTCCTTAAAAGGTCAACCCTGTTCTACACTCCGCCGATCAAAGGAACAAATACCGCCACGAAATGCGTTTGCGTACTGCCTATAATTGAAACATTTCGAGAAAAGCGTAATTTAGTCAAGATTTTAATATCGAAATATATAAATATTTCTAGCATTTGGTTTAAACGACCGTTGTGCGATTTGTTCGATCAATATTTATTATCGGGTGTAATAGGTTAGGTTATTATGTTTCTGTTTATTTATGCGATGCTTTATAGTTTTTAAACGTTCACGTTAAGATAAGTAGTAAAACTTTGGTTGTAATACATAATATTGAGTTAAAATCAAACAATCGACGTGTGAATGGTTGCTTATATTACGTAGACAATCAAACAATCGACGTGTGAATGGTGTTTTGTAAAATTAAAGTTTATTAACTAACTATGCTTATCTGTAGCTGTTTTGTTTTTTTGCACACGATGCGTTGCAATTACGCTCAATTAAACGTGGTCGGTAAAGTAACCTTTCGAAATAATAATGAACGCGGAAACGGTTATAACTACAGGAGGCGTTCAACTAATTATTTTCCCTATCTCTCCAATGCAAACTGACCTCACAAAAACGACTGTCACTCAAAATCCTGACATAGGAAGTCTTAGATTTTTTCACAATTTAAAATTGAAGCTTGGATCTGCAACCTAAACTCAAAACCCTACAAAATTTTGTTTAAAAATTTTGAGCCCATACCCCTTCGTACATCGGCAACTTTTTTCCAACAAAACAGCTAGCAGATGCACATTCAACACCTTTATTTTACAAAGCACTGCTCCACGATTACAAAACTTTACAGCTAAACGAGAACACCGGCGCGCAGCCTAGCACATGCTGCTTTCAACAAAACAAACATTGGGGAATCACCACCATTGTTACTCAGCAAAACACTAGTTTAAAAACAATGACTCATGGAGGGTACCACTCGTCACATCCTGCCGTTCATAGAGGTCTTAATTGGTTATACGCCATCTACAAGTAGACTAACGTAAAAGTCATCGAGTTGCCATAAATATTTCAAACGATCAAAACCGTTTTTTTAATTATTAATTTTTAGCCTCAAAGAGTTGCCTGACAACCCCGCAACTCACCGCCCGTGCGACCGAAGCTAGCTCGTCCTACTCGAGCGTTATGTCGGCAAATTAAGCTTGCATGTTGTAGGTTGATTGTGGGCGCGAAGTGTTCTGACGAATGCCCATGTTCTAGCGCGCGCACCGTTTTCACACCCCAGGGATTAAAAAATAACAATAATGGTTTATAACTGAACTGAGACGCTAACGGAAAACGACAACAGAAGTCGATTAACTTAGCTTTATCCAACGTTAATAAGCAGGCTATTTCTGCAATAAAGGAAAACCTAGTTTAAAACAAACAAAGCACAACATAACGGTAACTGGCAAAGCAAGGGCAAAACACAAGGACCTAAATAGCAACGAAAACGCGCGTTGATTAACTAAGAATGAAGGCGAAACGATTATTACTAAAACACAGGAGAACTAAGGAGAGGGACGTGACGTAATATCACTTCAATCTCCCCTAGTAAATAATAGATAATAAAACTTATAATGTCCAATTTCCAAAACGGTCGGGAGGTCGTCGATCACGCACGGATCTTCTGAGGCTGGTAGCTGGCGTATCGTTCACCGACGGGGCATCTTCTTCATCTCTGTCATCAGGCACTGGTGGGTCGGGGATCACAGGGGCTTCTGGTTCAGCTACCGGGAACGCTTCTTATAATGACTCCGGTGACCCAGGGCATGGAGCTATGTCTGATGTTGACACCGTGCTTTCACGTCCGTCATTATGACGTACTCGAGCATACGATGGATTAGCATCTAAAAGAGTTACCGGATCGCAAATAGGTTCACCTTTTGTTCTTACAAACCTCCGCAACAGGACCACCCCTGGGTTTAGAAGCCAGGTTGGCATTGAAGTACCGTTCATCGCCCGTCTTGGGAAACAAGAAACCGCTCATGAGGTGTTTGGTTCGTAGCCGTGCACAGCAGGGATCGGATTCGCATGAAGTGCTTCGGGCAAAACTTCTTCCCAGCGAGTTTGGGGCAGACCACGGCTATGCAAGATGAGTTTAACAGTCCTCCAAACAGTTTGGTTTGTTTTCTCACATTGCCCATTTCCTTGAGGGTGGTATGGTGAAGAGTTGCTGGTCGCGATACCTCTGGTGACTAGAAACTGCCGGGTTTCTCTGCTGATAAAAGATGTACCCCTGTCGCAGTGAATGTACTCTGGGAAGCCGAAAAGACAGAAAAGAGACGAGAGGCATCCGATAACGGTGCGAGAGGTCATGTCTTTACAGGGGAAAACAAACGGGTAGCGACTGTATTCATCTACAATGACCAGTAGATACTGATTTCGCCCTTGTACAGGTCCTTTAAAATCCATACTTATTCTGTCCCATGGCTTCATGGCTTTCACCAATGAGCGAGGTTGAGGACGATGGAAACGAGGCTTCAATTCAGCGCAAGTTCTGCAATTTTTGCCAACGGATTTGGTTTCTTCGCTTGTGTAAGGCAGATTTCGACTTCTAACGTAATGATAGAGTCGCACATATCCAGGGTGTCCCATAGCTTCATGTAGGTTAACTAATCCTGAAGCAGATCCAGAGGAGGCGCACACTCGTGACAGGGCATCGGGTACGATGTTTTGGGGACCAGGTCGGTGTCGAATATCATAGGAGTATTGTCCGAGCTCCAGCCTCCATAACAGGATTTTGGTATTCTTTATTTTTCCTCGGTTGGTACGAAGGAACATGTATGCTATTGATTTTTGATCCGTAATCAAAGTAAAGGACCGACCTTTAAGAAAGTGCGCCCATTTGCGAACAGCTTCTATGATTGCAGTTGCTTCCTTTTCAATAGCAGGATAATTTCTCTCACTGTTATTGAGTGTCCTAGACATAAAAGCTACTGGTCGGCCATTTTGTGAAAGGACTCCTCCTATAGCGACGTCAGAAGCATCGGTTTCAACTTCGAAAGGTATACCGTCGCGGATAACACCAAGTGTTATATTACCAAGTTCGGTTTTCAGATCTTTAAATGAGCGAATGGCGGCTTCGTCCAACGGAAAAAGTTTCGAATTGAGCAGAGGCTGCACTCTAAGTGAAAAATTCTGGATCCATTTTGCGTAATACGAGAGCATCCCCAAAACGCGTTTCAATTCTTTAGAGTTGGTAGGTGGAGGTAAATCGACCAGGGCTTGTAAGCGACGAGGATCGGGCTGAATGTTATTGCTTGAGATACGGTATCCAAGTAAGTCGATAGAGGTTTGGCGAATCTTTACCTTTTCTTGGTTCAGAGTGAGATTGTGTCTACGAGCAGCTTGTAGGAGTTCATTCAAATTGCGATCATGTTCCTGTAGTGTGGCGCCGGTTACAGTGATGTCATCCAAATAAGCGTATACTTTCTTAAGCTTATTAATTTCAATGAATTCGTCAATGGCTCGCTGAAAAGCGGCAACGCCATTTGTCACACCAAAAGGGAGACGCTTGTACTGATATAACTTTCCGCCAGCTTCAAATGCCGTGAAATGGCGCTCGCATTCCCTAAGCGGGACTTGATGGTAGGCGGCACGCAGGTCAATGGAGCTGTAAAACTTGTCACGGGCAACACAGTTGACGATTTCTTCTATTTTTGGTAACGGATAGGCGTCTAGTTGAGTAAATCGGTTAACGGTAACCGAGTAATCTACAACTAGTCGCCTTTTACCTTCGCGTGAGATCACTAATAAAGGAGCTCTCCAGGGGGAACGAGCGGGTTCAATGATGTCGGATTCTAGAAGACGGGTGATCTCTTCATTGATGAAGTTGAGATCGTCTGTACTATAACGACGAGAAGCTGCAGCAATTGGCGTACAGTTGGGAAGAATATATTCGAATAAACGAGGAGCGTTTAATCGAGCAACTGCAAGTGCTAACGTGGGCGGCGTACTTGCCACGATTCTCAGTGGTGCTTCTGTGCCTCCCATTTGAAAAATGACTTCGGTATGTCGCTTAAGGAAGTCTTGACCAAGGATAACATCGGCGCACAGGCTATCGATGACGCCAAAGGTGAGGTGATACGATCGACCAAGTAACGAGACCGTAGCGGAGGTTTTCCCAAACGTGGTCAAAGAAAGACGAGAAGAAGCCATAGATATCGGAGAAATAGGACCGGAAGTCTTAAGAGAAAGCTTATCGGCCAAACCCTTGTTGACAAAACTTTCCGATGCTCCCGAATCGACGAGTGCTTTGACCGGAACAGATTCAAGCGAAGCATCCACTAGCGCAGGGCCTAAACCGGAAGGTGCTCCCGCTAGAGGAGAAAACGGCGCAAGGGGACTAACTTCAGGCATAATGCAGACCGCAGTTGACGAATTTCCAACGACTGATTGTTTAATGGTAGCGCGTTGTCGGCAAACCCTTGCGAAATGTCCTCTTACACCACAATTATAACAAGTGGCATTTCGGGCAGGACAAGTAGAACGGCTGCGATGTTGCATACCACCACAAAAGAAACATGAATTCACCTCGGTTGATCGCTTAGGTAAACTCACTCTTCGCCTAGTAGCAGCTAGGGCAGCTTCGTTGGTTGTAGGAGTGTCAGTAACGGGCGCTTGTTCATTGCAGGAGACGGACGCAAGCGGAGGTACTGGTTTACTCATTATTAGCGACTGTCGCTGCGCTTTATCCAAGCTTTCTGCAAGTTCGGAAGCCTTAAGGAGGTCTAAATCATCAATTTCAAGCAGTCTTTGACGAACCGATGGTGAAATCAGTCCGTTAATGAAAGCATCTCGTGTTAACTCGTCCTTGTATTGGGCAGCGGAGGCGTCAGAAAACGAACATGCCTTTGCCAAGACCTTTAGTTCTCGTAAATATTCGGGAATGGATTCTTCCGGATTTTGGTGGCGGCTTACGAGTAAGTAACGCGCAAATACGTTGTTCTTCCGCTTGATATACATACGTTTGAGTGTGGCAACTATCTCTTCAAAAGAGTCGATATCTTCGACTAGAGCGTACACCTCCGGAGATAAACAATTCACAATGATGCGCTTCTTATTCGCAGCAGTAGTCGCGGTGCGACTTTCTTCATCCAGATGTTCGATGAAATCGTTCACAGTGCGCATCCAATAGGTAAAGTGAACAGAAGCATTATGGGCTTCCGGCTCAATGTTCAGTTCCTTCGGACGTAAGAGTTGCTTGTCCATTTCCGATTGAGATTAACGTTGAATAAATTGAACTGAGACGCTAACGGAAAACGACAACAGAAGTCGATTAACTTAGCTTTATTCAACGTTAATAAGCAGGCTATTTCTGCAATAAAGGAAAACCTAGTTTAAAACAAACAAAGCACAACATAACGGTAACTGGCAAAGCAAGGGCAAAACACAAGGACCTAAATAGCAACGAAAACGCGCGTTGATTAACTAAGAATGAAGGCGAAACGATTATTACTAAAACACAGGAGAACTAAGGAGAGGGACGTGACGTAATATCACTTCAATAACCAAAAATACTTAAAGCCGCCGATCATAGAATACGATTAGTGAAATAAAAACGTAATAAAAATGGCGGTAAACACACGTGGTCGAGGATTCGCGCCAAATTTATTATCTTGTTTTGTCATCAAAGAGCCAGATAGATAAAATCGGCGCGGCCTGATAGCCGCCGATTATATTCCAAATGACAGGTATCAGGGCAAATGCTTTAACAAAAATAATATAAGAAATTAGTTGGTTATGTTAAATTTGCGTATGGGGAGGTCACCTCCCCGTCAGGCTCGCTATGGGGTGGTATGACCACCCCCATGTCCCCGTAAGTCGGCGCCTATGCCTTGTATCATAGAAGTCTTTTAAAACTATTAATCTAAATTGCACGGAGCAAAATAGGGTAGGATGGGATATTCTTCCATTATCTTAGGTAATAGGAAAACGCAAAGGGCATAATTACACGGTAACCGTCAAGTTACCTCGTACCTACCATGAAGTTACGGATCTGTTGTAGCATTTTGCATTCAATAGAAACGTCCCTATATTTTCACCAATTAATGCAGTGTTTTCAGAGGACTTCCGATAGGTAGCCAAATACTTAAACGGTTAGCTTGTAACATTTTGGCTACAAGATTGAATGGGCTAAACGGCCGGATCAATTAATGACCTTGGTGTACGGTAGTGTGACTGAACGGTTAAAGCGGCCTATAGGCCTACATATGTGGATTGTATACAAAAACGGTACCAGGGACGACCCCATTATGGGTTTGAAACTTTCCCATTATGGGTTTTGAAACTTGAAAAAAACTGTCACTATGGTAATAGAATAATATATTCCGGTTCATACCCATGGATGGGAAAATGTCAGGGGCGTTAACACACGGGTACTTGTAATATCACCTCGTGCCCATCGTCAGATTAGCGTAGTTATCACAGTGTATTTTGTATAGTTTATCAACTTAGTAGAACTCTTTCCACTGGGTTCAGGCAATGTCCATCGATTAAGTTTTGAATCTGCAACCCTTCGGCTAAAAGCTGACGTACTAATCCACTAAGCTAATTGGTTGGACAATCGATTGAATACCCGTTGTACAATAGGCTATTTTATAAAGGAACGTCTCAAGCATATACACTTACACACTGTAGCGGCTTCGGTAACGGGATAGGGTTTGAGAGGTAATCGGAAGATTATACCAATGTGATAAACAACCGCGTTTTCCCATTCACCAGGATAAAACTAAATATGAATGATTTATCCATAGTAACATATACTTTTCAAAGAAGCAACCAGACAGAAACCAGTTATCCACGTTTACCCATAGTGGCAATTTGAATATTCTCGTTAGGTAGATGAAACTAATTCAAAATCGACAAAACTTTTTTTTCATTCGAAAAAATATTTAACAAAAAAAGTTTTGCTGATTTTTTAAAGCAGTTTCCCTGGTAGTAAAATACGTATGATTGAACAAAAAGCATTCAGATAATGCCGCTTTATTACATTGCCAAAGAACATTACTTCCCCTTGAGCTGACAAGCCGGAATAAATGGTTGCTTGCATTAGGAAATTAACAAAAAAATGTTCTTAATGTATTTAAATAGACCTCTTGCATACGCGTAAAAATAAACGTTCGGTATAAAAGTGAAATTATTTAATATAGGCCTACTCTTTTTCAGACCATTATTTTACTTTACTAAAATATAATACAGTCAAATCGAGTAGTATGACTACTTGGTACACCAACAGCATCCTAGAAACAGTGCAACTCTTTAGGTTATACTTGCATAGAAAATGGCAGCAGAACCCTAAGGTATGCAAATTCTTGCAGCAACAGTGTTTTTCCCCACTTCTTTAATTTTGCTGATTTTATATCTTGTCCTCAGCCTAATTAGGAACCTGGATAATCCAAATGGAGATTAGCAAAGACTTCAGGATCCAACGATCTTTCCAGCTCTTTTAATCTCTGAAGTTGCCGTCGAATCTTGACTTTTTTAGTCTGACTTCTCTTAATTTGTGCAATAATAGCTTGCTTGTTCCTTGGAACTGCTTTATGGTTGTGTTTACAGTTTCCGAACTTGTACACTCGATCATGCTCATATACAACTGCTTTGCACATTGTCCTTTTACACATGCATTTCCACTTTATCAAGCCAGACCCTGTAAACTTTGTTACTTTGTAGGAATACCCATGGTTATCGTGTAGCTTGGCTGGGTTGTGAAGTGTTTTCCCAGGTACTACCACAAACTTAAGCTCTCGGTGCAATCCATTCATTTTACTTTGGGTTGAGGTATCAGCGGATGTGGTAGAGAATGGTTCACTGTTATTAGAACCTGAATGCTGATTCAGATTTTGAAAATGGGGAAAATTATCAGACCAACTTTTGTTCGTATCATTAGCTTGGACATTTATGTTTTCATTATGCAATTCAGTTTGAAATGATTCTGATTCAAGATAATTATTTAGTTCATTGCAGTTACTGCCCATTTGTCCAATCCTTTCATCTTTACTATTGCCGACTTCATACGTTTCTTTGTACATCTACAAAAAATCCATTAACAAAAAACTGTATAGTAAACTTATGTTAAAATACACCAAGCAAAATAACCGTACTTGGTACAATGGTACCCATACGCAATTACTTACTTACCGGTTCTTCTAAATGTTCTGTAAGCATTAAAGCAAGTCTTTGATTGTCTTCTAGAACTAGTTCCATTGAGTCATTCAATTCTCTTATATCTTTCTGCCATGTTGCTTTAATTGAATCAACTTCCTAGTAGCATAAAAATATATGTGTTTAGCTCATAAACTAAACATAGCTCATGCACCATACCTTTCTATGTTTCTCTTCATTGAATTTAAGTTGAAGTTCAAGTTGTTTGATTGTTGGAGAATATAATTTTGATTCACTGTTTTCCACTTCTCTGCTTTTAACTAAAGTATCCAATATACCAAAAGTTTTTACGACTTTTGACATCACAGCTTGAGGAAATTATTGAAAATATGTTAAAAACACAAGATAAAGCTATTTAACATAAATTTGGATAGATAGGCTGCTAAGCTTTGGTCTGGCTGATTTGTTTAGTGGTTTAGAGCATCATCTATTAGTCGAATAGATGTAGACTAAAACTCGATGTTAGCTAATTGGTTGTTGGGCGAGGCACTCACAGGCAAAAATCCAGTGTTATTTTTTGTTTTGGATGCGACAGAGAAATTTGTTTGGGACGAACGGAGGCATTTTTTATGTTGTTTCATGTTAAAACATAAAACTCCAAACTTTGGCTGGACACAAGTCACTTTAACTTTAATAGGCTAAAACAATATAGCTTGTTCTTACCTCCTAAGGAATCCTGAATAAGTTTTATATCTTTCCATATTGCCAAGGACATGTTATTGACATCCTCAGATGTCAACAAAGTAACTGGTATTGAAAATGCATCCTCATCATCAATCTTGATTTTGAAATGTAATTTCAATTAAACATGGACTAGTAATTGTAAAACAAAACAATTTGCTAAAACAAATTTTAGCACGTTAAACAACAGCAAAATTCGCTTGGTGTTCATGCAAAAAAGAAATGTTAAATTATTCTAATAATACATTTCCGTTTATAATGAGGGGGATTTGTTGTATTAATTTGAGCTAATTGCATGTGGTGTTACAGAAGACTATGAGGTTGTATTGTATTAATATTTTATTATCAGATATAAACAGGACTATTTACAGTGATGGGATTCGAGAGGTTCGCATGGGTTCTTGCTTTTTTTACTGACATTAGATATATTAATATAATTGGTTCTACATGCTTGCAAAAATTGTTATTTAGGCATTCGGATTACTGTGAGGTTTGGAGTTCGGTGTAAGGCTACTTCTTGGTTTGAGATTAGTGTTTGGGGTAAAGCTAGAATTAGATTTCATATAGTCAGCTCATTTCTTTTTTTGCCTTTAAGCATTGCCAGAGTACGGGTGCCTCTAAATCCTACAGGATCACTTGGAGCGCTAGGATTGCTATGAAAAGTAATTCTAACCCTGACCCAAACACTAATCTCAACCCCAGAACTAACTTTAACACCAACCCTAACATTAATATCATGTCTTTTGTAATTACGAAGTATAGTAAGCGATCCTGTAGTATTTAGAGGTACTGCCCCAGTACAGCACCATACACACTAAAAACAAGAATCTTAGCAATTGGCCGATATTGGATGTTGGCATACAGCGAATTAATATTATAGGCCAGAATCATGTTAGATATTACTTGTTTCCGAAGTAAGAAAACTTTGTTTTATCTTAATTTAAATTAACTACACATCCATTGTTTACCATACATTTTCTCCAACATCAATGTTTTCACCCAGACACATAGATTCGGTAGTTATTGCAGTTTCATCCGTCATCTTTTCCACAGGTGCAAGCAATGTCGAACAACCCTTCACAACCACAATTCTAACTACGATCTTCGGTATCTTGTTAACGATTTACAGTTACTAAATAATCAAGTACATAATCTATGAAGAAACTGTGTGTACCCCTTTTCACAGGACAATATGTAAAATGACGGATCGTACCCATCAAATTCAATGTAGGGTGGATATGAATTTTTAAAGGGGTAACGATCGGGATCCATAATAATTTACCTACTTTTTCTAATAGATCGATTAGAATAAATGATTGATACGTTGTGGGTTTGATCTATAAATTTGCATTTTGTTCGGCGTAAGTTGTTGACATCACCATTTCCGGTCGACGACTTGCCAATAGCCTAAATTTGTTTTGGCTTGTGTCCTATTGGTGTACAAGGATAGGATAGACTATTCGTGTTTATTCCGGCGAATGGGACACCAAGGAGGTTAACACACGGGCAGTCGTCATATCACCTCGCCCCTACTATCGGTTTACCGGAGCTATTGCAAACATCTAGCACTGACCTATGTAAGAGAGCCGGGGTCTCGAAGAGGGATTCTTATGATTATCAACACATACTAGTAAGGTACCCATAATAAGTAGTTATCAATTTAACTACAACTTTATCATACGAAATGCACGACAAAACTTTGGGTAAAACCCTGGATAATTGCATAGGTTAACGAAAATAAAATTTGTTGTTTTGTAATGTTTTAGTTTATATAGAGTAGGCCTATTCAGATTGTATTAATTTCTATTAGATAGAATGTTAATCCATTAATAGAATGCATATGTTAAAAATGTAATTAAATCTAAAAATGTACAGGTTATATAGTCAATTGCACAGACAGGCATGTCTTGTCTGTAGAGGCGTTATCAGGTATTATTGTTTATTTCACCTACAAGACAATAACACACGTCGTTAACAGAACATAAATAACTAGTTTGTATTTATAACTTAATTGTCCATCAGTTTATTTTAATAGAATAAATTTATATACACAATGTATAAAATAGACCAAGTGTGGTTAATTAATCAAAGGACTCGACAGTTTCTGATCGCAAAAAGCGTACAGTTAAAATGTGTTTTAAAACAAACGGTGATTAACCCTTAGTTGATACTTTATAGTTGTTTATGAAGTCATATTCTCGATCACAACAACACCGAGAATGTGTTGTTGAACCGGCGATGGTTGCTTACTATTTGATGAAAAAAACTGCTTAAATTCACAACTCATGTACGTATATATGGTATGTTATATAAACTGCTAACATACACATACCGTGTCATTTATTTAATGGACTTATGCTTATGAAAAAATATGAAAAAAGGTACATATAAAAGGACAACACAGTAAAACCTCATTATACGCGACACAAACTAAGGTAGATAGGGTGATGTTACAGTTGTTCTGACTAAACAACGGTTCCGAGCGGGTTGAGAGTTCACTTTGTGCATTAAACTTCTCGGAGAAATAAACTTCTCAGGCCGGTTTACACATTTTGGTTCAGTTCCGGCTAAAATCTCTGGTTGTAAATCTACTTTCACGTCTTCTACTTATATCATATTCGGTAAATCTTGATTCATGTATGGTTTTGCTGGATAATGTGGAGTTTCTACGAGGAGATTGAACCCTTCCACGAACCCTTGCAATCACTTTGGACGCCAAATCAGAAATAGCACTTGAATAAATAATAGGATTCAGAGCACTGTTTATCGGCAACAGGACCCCGGCACTAATGACGTAAACGATGGGCTGCAACTGCACTCCGGCAAAGCTGAGGTACGCCAATATGCAGATGGGTATCCAGCATGCAAAGTCTGTAAGGATAAGTCGTGTTATCCGAGCTTGCAGGATAAAGTTAGATCCTGCCTTCTTTGCTTTCATTTGCGTGCTCCGTCTGTAAATTATGACGTAACTGGCAACGACGTATAGAAACAACAGAAAGTTAAACGTTATTATAAAGCAAGAAAATTGCCATGCGTTGAAACCTTTTTTGCTGAATAAGTCGGGCATACAAACGCTATTTTCGCTGTAATAGCCAAATTCACCCCTTATACTTAATGACTGGAAAGTGTCTTCGACTTTGTTTTTGGCATCCTGCCAGTTTCCAACAAAAGGTATGCTTCTGTTGATTCGCTGTGCCATATTAAAAAGATCCACTTTCTTTAAGGTCAGTTCTCGATAAAAGTAATTCGGAAACCATACAGAAGTGGAAAAGTAACCACTAAAACGTGAAAGAGACGGAACTATGCTTAAAACGATTGCAATCAGCCACACGACAGTTGTTGATCCTATTGACCACTTGAAGTCAATCGTATTGGACTTGAATGGCATAAACACGAATAAAAGACGAAATGTTGTAATAACCGTCATCATAAAAGCTGAACCTTGTGTTGAAATCATCATCAATGTGCCAAGAAAAGAGCAAAGAGAACTGGTCCGCCACTGAAGATCATAAAAGCAATATTTGCCAGAAAATTGGGCACCTTTGATTGCGATGATCAATAAATAAACACTAAATATAAAGTCGAAGATGGATAGATTTAAAATAAACCAATTGCAACTTTGCTTTATAGGAACAATACTTCCTGGCTTTTGCATGTCAATCACTGTTGTTACAATGACAAATAAGTTTCCACCAAAAGCTACAAGTCCCATGATCCAAAATAAAACGCGTAGCACTGGGTTATTTATCATTTCGTATTGCGACGAAAACACCATAGTGCGATTGCTGTTGCGTGGGCATTCATCACTGCCGTCGCTGCAGTCTTCGAAACCATCTTCAATCATCTCAGGTGCAACAGACAAGGGGTCACCACTTACGCAGTAGTGTCTTGACACGCAAAGCGCCCTGCTTTCGTCCGAACCATCGTTACAATCAAGGTGTCCATCACAGACTTTGTCCATGGGAATGCTGATAGAAGTACCTGCGATACAGTAGTGACGGGTGGTGCAGTTTAGCTCATCTATGTAATCTGAGCACTCCTGGTTTCCATCACACAACGTTGCTCTGTATGGGATTCCAATTATGCCGCCTGTTCCGCCAGCTAGACATGTAATCTTTTCAACCTGTGATACGAATTTATCATTTGATAAACAATGTTTCATGTTTACGTTGTTAATGCAATTGTGCGATTTGTTGCATAAAATTAATTCCATGTCCGTGCACGTTCCATTGCATAACATGCTTCCATAGGAACAACTTTCAAAAGATGCGCTCATTATATTATTGCACGTTGTCTGGTTATGGCATAAACATTCATCGGATAAATCGTAGCAATCTGCGACTCCATTGCATACTTGCTTCTTTGATACGACTAGCTTACCATCCAAACATCGAAAACAATGAAATTTCCCTTCTTTGTAACAAACGTCACTCGAATCTGCGCAGTAAGTGTCATTGTCGTACAGGTTAGGTTGTGGGAGAACACAGGAAGGGTCTATTAACCCCAAACTATCCTTTGACGAGCATTTAAATCCCGGGACATCTAAAAGTTCGTCTGAACCATCTGGACAATCAGGCACGCCGTTGCAAAGGCTGGAGTATAATGTGAATTCGTCGGTTTCACACTGAATGATTTTTGAGGTCGATTTAACGCAAGATGTTGGTCCAATTGAAAAAGATGTTAATGCTGCACAGTGATTGGAAGGTTTACCATCTAGGTAACTGCATTTTAGGTCTGGACAAATAAATCCTGTCGCATATTTTAAACCCGTCGCAGCTTGATTTTTCTTATCTTCCGACAAACAACGATAATCATAGATGGATTCGATTTTTAGGAAAAATAGAAATGCAACAGAACATGGCTCGTCACTCATATCATAACAGTCCGGTTTTCCATCCAATATAGCGCTTGGTGCAATACATATTCCATTCCTGTTATTGCGGGGCTGCGAACAATTATATCTATTTGACAAGCAAGCGCAAGGTACGTCGCCTGACCGACATGTACAGTTTCGTTCATCACTCCAATCTCCGCAATTATTCTCTCCGTCACAACTTTGTCCGCTGGTATAGCATTTCACATACGATTTGTAAGAACCATTGTTAGTAAGCGGATTTTGACAAGATGTAGTGACGTTAGGACATGTACAGTTCGTTCCGCGGTTTGTAAATGGGGTAACGCATTCAGGCTCTCCTATATAATAAAGTAAAATGTAAGCTTAAAAAAGTATAAACAATTTTTTTATACCATTCACCTCGAAGATGGTACAGACTTAGCCAAACTATTTGTAACTGCATTTATAATTTTAAATTTGCAAGTAGACACATACAATAGTGAAATACATCCCAGGTTAAACTGGAATATTACAATCGATTATTTAAAATTAGGCTTACGCTATACCTACTAACCTGTACATATGTACTTCTCCACTTTGGAAATGATCAAAAGTAAAATCCACACAGTTTTGACTAACGTCAAGAACATGGTTATACCCGAATTGTTCAAACATTAAGCGACAGATTATGGCGCTGACTCTTGTCTTTGTTATGTAGTGTAGAACATATTTTCCGTAAAAACTAGGTCGTAGTATACGCTTTATGATTCATAGGACACATTTACGCAAAGAAAGGGGTCAGCCAAAATATCATGACCGTGATAACTCAATTAAACTAACACTTACGTTATCACATATTTAAATAAAAATAATCACAATGTAAAGATGGTAGTTTTTGTATGTTTATGCCAAAACTTATAACACAACACTCAACAATAAACATGAACAAACAGCAATACAAATGTTATAAAAACACTTGTCAAAATGCTATTACAGCTTATGCTAATCCGAGCAAAGGTACGTGACGTATGATTAATTTCACTTGTTCTTCCAAGTAGATAATGAAAAAAATCGCAACTTAGCAGCATGCATCTCCGTTTCTCTCTTCTCTTTTGCTTGCAAAATTTCAAGCTCCCTTTTTTCCTTTTCCATTTGAAGTTCATGTGATTTTTTTTCTCTCGCTTCCCTATTTACAGCAAACTCGTGCTGTTGCTGTCGCCACTTGTAAACCTAAATGTGTGAAAACTCACTGCATGTCAATATAAAATTGTACAGTTTTAAAAGATAAATAGTCATTGTATTAATACATCAATAAATTGTAATTCAATTACAATTGCTAGACTATAAAGGTCCAATTCTATATATCACATTTTAAAAGCAGTTGATATTGCATGAGAGGTTTTTGTAGACGTGACTGTTCAAATCAAACTACCTGTTCGAGCACTTTCCTTTGTTGCTCCACTAAATCATACTGTGCTGATGTTCGTGTCGATTCTCTTGGCTTTATTTTACAAATCTGTAAATATTAATACTTAGTCAAATTTTGTGGAGTATGGCGCTATTATAATATCAATGTCGCACCAGTAAAAGGTAAAATAACCGTAAAATAAACACCTTAGAATAAATTATTTTAACGACTGTTCACTTAGTTTTTGATATGTCGTGTTTCCTCATGTTGAATAATTTGAGGTTGTAGAAGTAGATCAGTCCGTACATAATAAGGCCAAGTAGTGTATCAGTATGCTAGGCTAGATCAGTGTTAACCCCGCCATTCGACAACCGATTGGTCAAAACCATTTATCATCTTGTAATATCTTATCGATTTTCACCTTCAGGTTTAAATGTAAGTAGCAAATTAAATTCGTTTACTTGATTTGCACCCTTGGTTATATGTTGATTTTCCAAATTTAAATCAGCTTGTTGAACGATGCACAAAGGTTGTTCTTGTGTCGGAGAAGAAGTATTCCGAAAATCAGGATTCATTTTTTCTTGGGCCAGATTTGCTTGAACTGCTATTTCCATATCTGGACTTTCTGAGAATTCGCTCAAAATACTACATTCCTCAATAATTGTCTGCCAGCAATGATTTAAGTAAAAATTTAATATATTAAAGTTTTAAAAGGGCCGTGCTAAAACTTGGTTAACGATATGCGTACGTATATTTTTTTTGAGATGATTCAAGCTGACATACCTGCTCGCGTTCAAGATTATCCAGATTTTCATCATTACCAAAAGAAATGACATGGTCGTTTTGTATATCTTTCTGTGAAGTTTCCATTCCTTTCTTTGCCTCAGTATGGGGGCAGATATACGTTGGAGAAAAAGACAAAGATTGCGTTTCTTCTGGAGAACTTCTAAGAAAAGCCTAAGCAACGTGTATTGGTAAGAAAAGCAGTTTTACAAATGTATAAAAGTCGATATTTGACAAAGAGCTCGGCTGTAAACAATCGCTTAAACAGTTCGAAGGGTATGGAATCCCTACAGACTAAACCATTTTAGCAACAAATCGCACACACGATAATCTTTTGTGTCACTATGACGATTGCAGTTTGGTTTTTAGTGCAATTAGTTTTGACACTCTAATTTTATTTATAAGACTTGGTTCATGTTTTACTGAGGTAAGTTTTTTCTTTTGTGCTGTCACCAGAATGAGACATTTATACATTTAAGACCAAGCAAACAGCCACGTTATTTATTTGATTTAAACGTAGACTTACCCCTTGGCGGTCCACATTCCAGGCATCTTTTATTTCAGATTTCATCGAAGCGTCGCTTTCTTGGGCAGCATTTATGAGACTACTGCTTCGGCTTGCTGTAGCAAGTGGCAAATTATCCTGTTTTGCTACCTCAACAATGTCATGGTCATTACTTGTCATTGGAAGTTGTGGCTCTTCCGGGTGTAATGTGCACTTCGAGTTCTCCTGATTAACCCACGTAAAATACATTTAACCTACTAAGACGATATTTATTGACAGTTTTCGCGACAGTCAGCAATTTCGTCAGACTAAGAATATTCAACAAACGGTACCTGTCTAATTTTTTGTTTCATCCAAGTATTCATGTTTTCCTTACATACTACATCGAGCGCCGGTCCATATGCGGGGTACGTTAAAGCTGCTACTTGCTGCAGCACTTGAACATTGGACAATGTGCTCTACAATTCATTGAACAAAATATTATAGTCTTACCCATCTGTGTGACCAACCGAGGTTTGTCATTATTTGTTTACTTTAAAATCGTTGTGTTGTGGGTACACTAATCTGTCGATTGTCCAGGTTATATTCACCCATCTGTTTTACCATCTTGGGAAAAACAGGCACAGTTTGTGGGATATATGGCAATTAACGTACCGCACTCGTGCTGCTTGTTGCTGGCAATGTGGTTTGCTCGGGGATTTCGAACTTTAAATTCGGTTTTATTGGCACGTAGCGAAATGTGCCTTGCTTGAAGGGAGATAGTTCTGGTTGTTCGGTAGTTCGGCTTCGTAGATTAATAGAGAGTGCGGTGGTCTGGAATTAGATTAAGGTTACGATACGGAAAGATTTTTTTGGACTCCAAAAGTATATTCACACAGGTGTTTTGATTTCCCCATAATAAATGGGTTTTATTGGAGTCCTCTTTTTTTGTATAAAATTGTATAATGTAATAGTTTGGGCATTATAGATTCAATATTAAAAATAATAACAATAACCAATGACAATGGGGCGTTTTGCTGAAAAAAAAATCGAAAAAGGACACCGATCGTCCAATATAAAATATCCCTATGATCCCGGAACCTTTGCACTAGCCGCACTATTATTACAGTTACCGGACTAAATTATTTTTTAAAGACTTTGGGTCTAGTGGAAATGAAATTGTGTACACCCAGCCAATCTATAGAAAAAATGGTTGATGTAATTGCGATGTACCAATACTGATGGAATTAGGGCGGCTGTGGATTTTTAAACCTTTGGCGAAAAAAAGATAAATCACTAAAGAAGTTAATTTAACCATTGTTCCCGCAGTTCAATCAGTGTTCCCATGCAAGCAACGGCCCGACTACCCAAATGTCATAGCATCATCCGCAACTAAATTCAAGTTAACCTGGTCTCCTTTAAAGTTAGATGCCTTTTTCTTCATTGCGCGCCATGCGTTCTTTAGTTGTTGAGGACTGCGGTGTGGACCGGAAGAGCAAAAGTTATATCTCTGCGCGATGGAATCCCATGCTTCATATTTAAGTTTTGTGCTGCAAGAATCCGTTCGCCTGCTTCCAATGACTGTTTGATATTTTCGAATTGGACATTTTAGGATTTTAAGCAACAGCATTCTTTCATGGACCGTAAAGTTTGGGCCTCTTGTTCGTTTTTTGCTTTCCATTTTCGCGTAGCCTGAATTACAGTCGGAATGAAACTATTAATCTACAGGTTTATATAACTGCTGTAATCGAACACATGTTTACGGGTAATTATATATAAAAAAACTCTAACTAAACACATTTTACTTAAAACTGTAGCTATGGCTAACGTATCATAACTAGTTTACTTTAAAAATTAAACATTTCAGCTTTGCAACTAAAAAATAATTATTTCTGCTTTGCACTTTTTCTAAAATAGCAGAACAATGCCCTTGTAAACCAGCAGAACAATGCTTGCTTGGTGGAATAAACTTTTGTTTAATCACAATGGTCTCATTATATATGAATATTAATTGTTACGTATTTCGGCGCTTAAAGTTAATCTTTGTTTTAATAGAATAATAATTTAGCATCTAATTTTTTGTTTTAATTTAAGATTATAGTGTTGTTGGATTTAATATATGTAATAAATTCAATTAAATAATACTATGCAACTTAATATGGTTAATAATATACTTTTTTAAATGAGTTATTATAGTTAAACAAATTATTAAATATATAGTTTTTACTAATGATATAAACAGATTTTATACTACTAATAAATACTTTATATACCGTAATCAAATAATTATTACGTTTATATCTGTTATTATAGGCACAAACAAGTGTCTTTATAATTGTGTCAATTACGTATAAATCAAATAATTTTTTTACGCCTCTCGTGGTAATTTAATTTTACCAAAGCGTAACCAGGTACGCTCAGTAACTAAAGTTTATTTTTTCTAAAATTATGTCTTGTTTTCATGTAGATATATATTTTTTTGTAAATGTATTTGGAAACAGTATTAAATGGCTTAGTGAAGCCTTTGTTTAGTGAAGCTTTAGACAGCGAAAATAATTACCGTACATTATTAGAGTACCCAGACCCGTACTGCTTTTCAAAAACGCAATTTTTCAGTAAATACAACACAAGGCTATGGCCTAGCTAAGATACACGGTGAAAAATGGACATAACACAAAGCCCACCTGACAAGCCTATTGAGAAGAGCACTGCCGAAATAGAAGAGAATGTAGAAGACAGTACTGTGTCATCTGTAACAGAGGTTTGAATATAAAATTAATTTAGGCCAAGATTGGAGTGTCTTCATCCAGAATGCATAGTATAACCTTATCATAATATCTTTACTATGCACTATTGCATTTAATTTCAAAATATAGCAGTGCAATTTCATTTGTTAACAAAACAATGCGAATTTGTGATAAACCAGTATGGAAAGTACGGCAGCTGCACACTCGAGTTTTTTTATTCCCTGCGTCTTTGCACACTTGGGTAATTTCACACATGCTCGTGAGCTGGCAGTATAAACATCGTATAATTTCCAACAAACCTGTACCTACCTCTGGACCTCGGGTAATTTCCTGTCAGTACGTTTTCTGTTACGTAGATAGATACCGGTATGTTAGCTGATGGACACGATAGAATTAGAAAAGAATAATACGTTTGTTTAAGATTTTTACAAAAAAGTAATAAAAAGGAGATTTTGTGCACCACTTGAAGTGTGCACACTTTGACGTTTGCATCACTGCACACTTAAATATCTGAAACAAACATATTATTCTATCCTAAATCTATCATGTCCGTCAGCTAATATATCTATCTACATAACATAGGGGCGCCTACATAACAAAAAATGTACTTACAGTAAATTACCCGAGGTTTAGAGGTAGGTTTACAGTAAATTACCCGAGGTCCAGAGGTAGGTTTACGAGTGTGCAAAGCCACAGGGGAAAAAATCGAGTGTGCAGCTGACGTACTTTTCATACTGGATCATATGGCGCGCCAACAGAAAAAGTCTCGTATAACGCGTTATGTCACTAAGCAAATTTATTATGGAAAATAGGATCATGTTGCCAGGCTTACACAATCTTTACTTGTATTCTTTGCATACAGGTATCTGATGATGTTCAATCAACAAAAAGCAAAACCTTGTTTGTGGAAAGCGAACATAGAATCCGAGATTCTGAACTTTCTCCTGATGATGCCCGCCAAGATAGACCTTTATCTGCTGGTCGACGCCGAACACCTCCACTTACTGCACAAAGTTTGTCAAAATAAGTTATTTATTAATGTTGTGGTTTGTATTTGAAAATGGGGCTGCTTATTTTTATTTCCAGGGATCGCGCCCGTCATTATAGCATAGATAACCCAGTAAGTGTTTTGTTCAATGACACAATCACACAGAAAACAGCAAGGCAAAAAATCGATCTAACCTAAACCTAAAAGTAACAACAAAAGTGGAAAAAATAGGCTATATTTCTAGAATCAGCTTTAAAATTGCAAGGTTATGATTTCCCGGTGACTGATGTGCTTAAACTGAAAGTGTCAACTGACATTGGTAGAATTTCATTTTAGGTTATTTTTTTATTTTTCTACTTTGGTCAACAATTTCGGGCCACACCGGAATTTTCATTTTAGGATTTTTTATTTTTCTAAGTTGGCTCCACTATGTATTGGTCACGCTTAACCGCACACTCTTTTTCAGGGCTTTATATCATGTTAATTAAATTTTGTTTCAATGTATTATTTTTGCCTAGGTCTGGTGGCCACTTCCACTTTATTTATTTGTATCAATTTTTTTAAATTAGATGTTTTAATTACTCTTCGTTTTGCCTTCTTTTTCTGTGCCGTGATCTGCTTCCTTTGCCGCTATTTAATACATATTTATTTTATATTTTTTAATACCTATTTAAGAGCAATCAAACAAATATACTAAACATTAAGAAAAAAAATATGCTGAAGTTTTTTTTTAAATCGTCCTAAAATCTAAAAATAGTCCTAATTAAAGGTACAGCTGCCAGTTCGGAAGTCCACCAAGTGACTAACACGAGGAACCTTGTGGCTTTTGATACTGACCTTGGGGGGATTTATCCAGACCGGACAGACTCAGAAACTGACTTGATAATTCAGGTAATATGGTTTAAGCTCGCTTCAAAGTAGGAAGGAGCCATCCAGAAATTGCACCGACCAACTCCACAAGGAAGCAGCGGTGCTGGGTGTGATAAATCACAAATGGTGTTAGCAGTACTACCCTCACTTATCGTTCCTTGAGTAATAACGCTTCCCCATTGATAAGGACAATATTTATTTGTCAAAATTTAATAATAATAAAATAAAAAATCTTTCATTTGTGGGAATCTTCAATTCCAAAACTGTTAGAAAAGATTTAAATTCAGTTAATTAACAATTTTATTTTTCAGAAATTAAAAGATACCTTAGCGACTCCGCCTCCAGAAGATTCTGAGGTAATGCAACTTTAATTATAACATAAAATACTAAAAAAAACGGAGGTTGTTATAAATAACTTGTTTTAACGATTCGTATACTGGGATTTTGCATAACATTTCATCCAGCCAGTTGGTTAGGTGGTTGTGTTACATCCGGTTCCATGCTGCCGAATTTTAATTACTGCTTACTTATTAAGCCCTGACTGTCCAGTGATTGTCATTGCGCATGTTTTGCCAGTACTTGCTGCTGCTTTGCTGTGAGGCAATTCTGTTAAGACCATCACATGCAACACTTAAACACAAGGACAGAGTGAATAACCTGTCTAAAAAAGGCTTTACAGTAGCGTGTTGGACTGTCACCTGAAATTTTGACATATCGTCTCCACATCCAGGATGGGGAGAGGACTTTCGCAACATCAGTCCC
>CH002016.1:161133-173161 GCA_000149265.1 Ciona savignyi
TATTTACAATATTGAAAGACAGTGAGACAACAATAAATTGGACAGGATATTGTTAAATTGCGCTTGTGTTATTGGTTTCATATTTTAAACGTTTCTATATGCAGTTCCGTTTCGAGTGTAAAATATCCTGTTACCAATTGTAATATACTATTTTGTATTACACGAGGCGGCATTTGTAATTTGTACTGCTGAAGAAATACAGTTGAGAGTTTCTAGATTAATATCACTGACCAGTGACTATAGTCAATGTGGATAAACGGTATAGTAATTACAGGTGTGCGGGATACCGTGAATAGCGACTCGCCAGGTACCTTTAACACGCGTTGCTGGTTTAATAATAATCCTACTAATACTAAAGTTAAGTTTTTAAAGGCAAAAGATGGCGACCACAGTTGAGTTAACAACAGTTGGGATAGGCTTGGTGCAAACGCCTATAATCGGTTGCTGCATCGTTGCAACCACAGGATGTTATTGTATTCTCGAGGATATTGTATATACACAAACAATTGATCAATTGTTTTATAATTTATTATTGGACAAGATATAGGTCCAGTGTTTTTTGTCATGTGTTGGGTGCTGACGCTGCTATACATATTATTGTTATGGTTCGAACGTCGTCGTTACGTTGTATTCTAAGTATTTTATACGCGGCATTTCTTTTTATTTCAACAAAACCGTAGGCCTAATTTGTTTCATTAAAATAGCGCAAATGTGTTTAGTTAGTCTCCAGATAAGAAGGTAGCCGTTGCTGATTTTAGTAGGTCTTAGCCTACGGTTAAATCCAGTTCACCTTAAATTAACTTAAAAAAAGTTCATTTATTGTGGCTAAATTAACTCCTGTTTTGCATTTTTTTAAATTAACTATAGGTCTACAGCAAAAACGCTATTCAGTAAAAAGTAAACACATGTATAGCTAGTAATATACAGCGCACAAATGGACTAATTAGACTCTCTTGTGATTATTTTAGCAGAGTCTGCAAACATTACAAATTTTTAAAGTCATACCACATAGCCCATATCCAAAATCAGATAAATAAGTTTACCTGTTAAGCTTAGACACGAGCAATACAAAATGTGTAATTTACTGTGTATGCTGGTTCTAATCGTCGCATACCAAGGGTCAGTATTGGCTTTTCCGAGTGGGTCTCCAAGTAGTGCTTGCACATCCATGGCACCACGGCATAACGACGGGTCAGGTGGATTGTATTCAGCTCAACCACATGCCTCATCAGTTTACACGATTATTACGGACAAAGCCAACTATAGCGTAAATCAAGAAGTTAGAGGTAAGCCAAAAATAGCTATTCATTTTAAAAACGATTGAAGTCTATTATTATTAATTTGGTTCTAGTTATACTTTTCTTGGACGAAACCTTATGTTATTTCTTTGATTAACAGCATTGCCGATTTTCTTATAAATTTAAATTTTCGTCTGACGACTGATCCAAAGAGTGCGCCATGTTCCGTGTGGATGCGTCCAACCGAAACTGCCCTACGGCACTTAACCATCTGTGTTTTCATTGGTTAGCAGCATGTCTTATATGACCAATAGATGTGTTGACAAATGTTTTACACAGTACCCCCAACCAACATCAAATTTAAAAGATCAATTATCAAGCTGAAAAAATACAAACAAGAATCGAAATTTTAACTTTTTGTTACGGTTTTCAGTTTGGATAGCTGATAGTCGGACAGGTGCTGATCGTGGATACAAAGGTATCATGCTCCAAGCACGAGTACCGAATGGCACGGCTCCACAGGGCATTTGGATGAACCCTCCGACCAATACTAAGATGATCATGTGCTCTTCTGCAAACGATACAATATCCCACAGTAATACTATGGTTAAAAATGAGAGCAATGTTTTTATCTGGAAACCTGACGGCACCTCCGCCGACGTACAATTCGTGTAAGTAACTATGATTGCTTTTGAAAATTAAAGCATAAAGGCCCAGAGGCTTGCAACAAAAGCTACTGTGGTGCAACGCCGCTGAACCTTTGTCCACTACGATGATGATGAATACAACTTATAAATATAAATTTTAAATATGTATTTAAAACTACAATCCATTTGTTTGGACTTGTATGATGTGGGATATTCATGTTCTATCGCCGTTAATGAGAAAACGCAATTACAAAGGTAACCGTCAAAATACCTCGCGCCCAACACCGACTATCTAGCGACTAGCTCCAAACTTGCAACCCTTCGGCTGACAGGTGACACTGTAAGCTATTCGGTCCAACTTTATTTGTTACAAAACAGTTGCGACTAATAAAATAATATGTTTATTTCTATGGCCCAAAAAGGACTTTTAAAATACGGGTGATTTGAAGGTAAGCTCGTTCCGACCGTTGGCCCTTTTCCCCATCAGATGGCCCTGCGAGTTTCACATGCGCAAACAGTCCCGACGGCCTTTGAACATCTCAACACCTATTTATATATAAGCACAATTTTAATCTCCATATTTTGTATTTCTCAGCCTCACTGTAGCACAACGGAAGAGTATTTTCTGGGTTCAACAGAAATCTGGGCTGGTAAAGTTCAACTCCGCTTCAACCCTTGCCTCATCCGTTCTTACTTTAGTTTTATCTTTCTCATTTGCCTTGCTATTGTAAATAAGTATGTTATTTTGAGCAAAGGGTAAAAGATATACTAATCATATAGCATTACTATCATAGCTAATATTTAGTGATTACATCGATTACAATTTTTTATTTTCATTTAGGATCTCTAACCACGTTGGTACTCAAACGAAGGCATCACCCAAAATATTATTAGTAACTATAATCTAGTTTTGTCGAATCCATAATTTCAAATGTACTAAAACTATATACTTCATTAATTACATATATATGTAGTCAGTATGTAATAAAAATATAAGCATTTTAATAGATGTATTCTGTGTACTTTATGTTTTGTATTGGTGCATAATATTGTGCGAAAACGTAAAACTAGAAAGAAGGAAAGTAAAACGTGCGATACAGTCATTAAGACTAATGCGAGAAAAGTTGACGACTACAGGTATAGGATTAATTTGTCGCAAGAGAAACTTGAATAACAACTTACCAAACTGCTTGATACTAATGCCTATACTTTGACATTACAAGCAAAATTGATAAAACACTTTCTAGAAGCGACTTTAGTAGCTTCGCTATAGTGGTGGCTATGAGAAATGTCGGCGATTTCGTCTGCATATCACCCTTTCGTGCGCTTCGGACCACAAAACTATCAGGTGTAGACATATTTTATACGGCGACAGAACTCTATTTGATCGCATTAACGACCCTCGCTACCTCGGGTGAAGATAATATGGCGCATTAGAGCATTTTACTTGCGGATAGGATAGGATATTCATCTTTATCCCCGTGATTGGGAAAACCAAGGGGGTTAACACACGGGCAATCGTCAGATCACCTCGCGCCTATCGTCGGGTTACCAGAGCTATTGCAGTGTGTTGTATATGATAGACACGTTCCTTCAATTTGGTAGAACCCATTAATCCGCTGGGTTCAGGCAATGTCCGTAAAGTGCCTTGCCCAAAGACACAACCGACTAGCTAGCGACCAGTTTCGCATCTTCAACCTTTCGATTGAAAGGCGACGCACTTATCAACCGTTAGACCAACGGGCCGGACAATCAGATGTTTGGAAATCAGCTATCACCAAATGATTAATAAGGGGGTAACTAGACAATTTTACAGAATTTAACATATTAATTAGTGTCGTGCCGGGAGCGTGAGGTGAAGGCGACCCACAAAGAAAAAGTAAGACAGATTGTATCACCTTTTTGACTTGGAAAAAGCTTTTAATAGAATAGATGAACTCACACAGCAGAACGATTTTTTATGGATTTTACAATATCAAAAACGTTTGGAATCATTTGTCGTTGGGCCACAGGGGAGATTTGAAGCTACTTGCTCATTTTGAAACTAAAATGGCATTACTTGAACAATGCTGTTATAGATTGGGCTAACCTAAAACTTAAGATACGTCAAATGTATACAACACACTACAATAATAGCTTGGGCAACATCGCGGTGGGCACGAGGTTATCTGAATATAGTTTGTGTGATAATTAAATTATATTCCACTTCAACCATTATCTTCCAAATGAGTGGTATTTGTCCACTTTACAATGTGGTAAAAAGCCCAATAAAGAAAATATGAAGAAAGCAGCATTTTCATTCTGTGTCATTAACATTTGCCAACTGTGTATAAGATCTGGCAATTACCAGTGTTACAATAAATGGCATTGCCTCATGCACGAGGACAACACGAACGTGAAAGTACCATAACTTATAAAGAAGTTTTTCATCCATGTTACCTGTATAAAACTCGCCGAGAATAGAATAAACGTTTCATCGACACCTATTTTCGGTATATGCAGTTACCTTAGCTGTTTTAAAAAGCTGAACTTTGTATTGAAAGGATTGCGCGAAAGGTTAATTTGCATTAGGAAAATGCGATGCAGTATAGTGGAATATGAATAAAAATGTTAGCTGAGAATTTGCTAACCCACATCACTCAACAAAATAGAGTTACGATGGAATTCGGCATCCGCTCGTCCCTTGTTGGCACTGATATACCACAGGTTTGACTGGTTTACAACTAAAGTTACACTCGAACCGAAACAGACTCGACCATAATAGGCCCCATGCCATATGCAGGATTATCTTCTCCGATTACAACCGACGATAAAAGCTCCTTTTTCTTTCGCAAACCGTCACAGCACATATATGCTGCGCAATCGTTTGATACGCATGAGAATTTGCAAGGTTGGTTGACGGGACTTCTTTCCGGATAGTCGCTAGTTGGCGTGTCGCAACTACAGAGAAATAATAAAATATTTAAATATTCACTTTTAAATGATCGTTTACTTTTATGCTGTAATTGTTTAAGGAAATAATTAAATACAACTATTTGTATATTTTTAGGGTTAAACATAATAAAAAATGCGCTTTAAGCTGTTTAGCTGCAAACGATTTGGTAAATATACCTTTATTTTCCAATAGAATTAAAATGGTTAAATAAATAATCCACAACAGACCTATACTCGTTTTGTGGCAGGCTATCCATTACGCGACCCTCATCCGATTCTACGATTTCTCCTTCATTTAATACATTCGGCAATAAGTTTTCCGTTTCCTCTTTCAGGAAGCTGCAATCGCTTACCCCGCACACCGACCTCCCCTTTGCGCATGGGTAATATTCGGGTTGCAGGGTTAACGAGTGCACGCCGACGTCGTGGAACACGTGACGTAGCCTCAACGCTGTCGCAGCGAAATCGTCACCGGCATGCATCGTCACGTGAGCCGAAGCGACTGCCCGGTTGCCGGAGAGCTGCCAGATGTGAAGATCATGTACTGACACGACTCCTTTGATCTACAAATAACTTAAGTTTTAGTTGATTCAATCTCCAGTTGATATTTTGACAATAAGTTAGTTGATATAACCCTAGGGTCTAAACCTTAAACTGCTCTGAGGATCAAATGGGGACGTGTAATATACCTGGAGCCGCAATTCACAATAAAAAATCAACCAACAAGACAACATAACAAAAATGCAGTAAGAGATAAACACAAGTAGATTAAAGATCGATAATTTTAGACGACGGTCATTTTTTTGTTCTGGTTACTTAGCTAGCAGCGATTTTCATAAACATGTGACTGTCGCAATTTTCTAGGTTCCTGTTGTAACAACTGCCCACAATTGAATAGGCATTGTGATGTACAAACAGATATTTTACCTAATAACTGGTAGCGCTTATAGTGAGATAAAGTTTGACGAGTAATTTCAGGTTTTTGGAGCAATTTTAGAGAAATTTTACTTTGTAAAAAAAGCCTAAATAAGGCTCTTAAATTTTTAATTACTTTGTTTGGTCTCGTTTTAGAGACCCTTAATTTAACTAAACAAGAAAAAAAATACAGCGCAGACAAAACCTTTAAAAGAAACAGAGAATATGCTTTACAGCAACAATATAATAATATTCGTCATAAAATCCATTGTCAAATAAAATTACACACCGCAGCAATTTTAATTTGCATGGTTTGTTTTCTTTAGATTTTAAACGAGGCTAACACAACAAAAGTATTGGGCATTGCCAGTGTTGGTTCAATAACTAAAATGTACTTTCTAACGATGTTACTTTCCAAGTAAACATCCATCTGGTAAGGGTAGTTGATCTTTGTACAGGAACGTGCTGAACTGTTCTAAACCAGACATGCTGAAAATAAGTCGGAAATATGTTGCACACCGTCATTGGTGCCGACTGCAAAATATCTCGACTACAAGAAGACGAGCCGCATCGAATGACATACCGGTCAACGGACCGTGGTATTACAGCTAATCGCTGGTCGAAATATTCCATCTTTAAATAAGACTTTAAGAGGAGAGTAAGCTATTGATCGGTAAAAAGGCAGTTATCGGCCGATTAAAATACATATACTGGTGTGAATAATAAGTTGTAGGATAGGCCGTAGAACATAACATCAAGGATATTGTTTATAAACCGGTAAAATTAAAACCATACTTCCACACCCATTAAACGCATTGCTTTTCTACAAAATTTGACGAATAATTTGTGTTTTTATACCTTCCGTAGTCACGTTTTTGCCCACATTCAAACTCCACTAAATCCACGTAGGCGTGTATACTGTACGCATATACGAGAAAACCATGAGTTTTATGATCGTACCGTTTATACATAGGCTGATGTAATATAATTATTGTACTTCACATAGTTTTAATCGTTACATGTATAAAGAAGGCTTACGCTGTATTTACCTTGGTCAGTTTTCCCTTAATTTCCTCGGCCTTTATATGGGGCGGCGGTTTCTGAAGCAGAATGAATGCAGATTGCCGAAGCAGCGGCAATGTGCTACACACGATTATTATAGCTATCAGCAAACTCATGACAGGGATCCACGTAAAACTTCCAGTCAGCCTGTATTAAAACATTATTTAAATACCCCTGATTTGGACATGCATTCAGACCAAGTGCACTCGTTAAAATATTTAATAACCATTTATTTACAACGTGATCGCACAACTCGTGCATTAATGTAGGAAAGAGCCCAATATACAAATCTGATGTTTCAATTTTGCTTAAACGCCGTCTGCAAATCGAATTTACACTAAGGTTAGGAGGGTGTTGTCTTAGATTTTTTAATAATAGTTGGTATGCTTGCATACACTTATTTATATTTACCTGTATAAAATGAACAGCTAAGGCACTAGCAATTACGACAACAGACCCTAATGCATCACCCAATACGTGGAGAAAAACACCTTTCATGTTCAGGTGCCCGCCTTTGATTTCGCTGGAATGTTTTTCGGAAACTGGAAAATTAAAACAAATATACAAAATTGCCAAACACATGTACTTTGGTCCTTTAAATTTTGTTTTGCTATCATGTACTTTGACCTTTTAAATTTTTCTCTTGTATTTCGTATATAAAAACAAACAAAAGTAAGCTAGATATCGTTGCATAAATCACACCAAGTATAGTTGCCGATGGAGCATATGCAAATGTGGTAAATACCGGCCAATTGCTACGATAATGATTTACCGACCAACATAAATGAAAACATCTGTCTGTATGGATATATAGCCTATTATTGCTTGACCCGTTCATAACAGGCTTAATATACTGGTTTTAGTTCGACCTCTCCTGGCCTGATAAATAATCAATCGGTGCCGTTGTTGGTATTAGCAGGAGGCAACCACGGTCATTTTAATAAACTATCACGCACCAGCAGAAAGGAGGAATATAACTGTACATACGGGTATCAGAATCACTGCCGCCATCTGGATGCTCGTGATCATTATCATCGTGATGCTCATGATCGTGGTTCTTAGAGTGATCGTGGCTTTGAGAGTGATTGTGGTTATGACCATGATCGTGATTGTGACCGTGAGCATGTTCATGAAACAACAAGAGTCCAATCAGGTTGATAACTAAACCGGCTCCGCCCACTCCAAGAACAAGTAACGGTTGGGTTATTGGCTCCACTTGGACGAGTCTGTAATAAAGACGTACCTATAAATGCCATTGTACCATTCCATGCAATGAACAGTATAACTATGACAACAAATACAATATTTGACTAGCTCACCTTTGAATAGCTTCAACGACTATGCTAAAGCACAATGCTAATAGGAAGACTGCATTACAAAGAGCCCCGAGAACCTCAGCCCTCGCCCATCCGTAGGTATTTGTTTTGCTGGTTTTGTCCGAATATATTACGGCAACCAGTCCCACAACGAGACTGATAACATCGGAAAGCATGTGGAAACTATCGGCAACCAGTGCCATCGAATTTGTGGCGTATCTGAAAACAATAGATCGACATTAGTGGCGATACAAAATAAAAAGACCATATAATTCATACTGCAGTATAAGGTAAATTAACTTTTAAAGCACGAAGTCCAACCGCACGTGGCACCCAATGGCATAATGTGTGTTTGTGTAAGTCGCTATAAAATGAAATTTTATTGCTTGCTCCGTACATTATTTTCACATTTTTACTCTTGTACAACAATAAGGAAATAGCCTACAGAAAAGTAATAAACCTATATGTGAACATATATTGGCGTTAATGTATTCTGGTATAGCAAATACACTAAATGCTGATAGTGTGTTGTATGACCAATAAGTGATGATAAAGCAAATCCAATGGTAGGCAAAGTATTCGTAATTCCAATTTCCAATGTTAATACTCACCCAACCGCAATCTCAGCGAAGAAAAATGATGTTGTCATTACGAGCATACAAATCAAGCTAAATCTCCGACTACGATTGATTTTACAGCAAAATGCCATTTTTACAGCGGCTGAATTAACCAAATTTTAAACTTATTAAACCTTTAACTCTCCACTGGAACATAAAATGGCCATTAGAAAAAATTCCCAAAAAATACAATCAAATATCGCCCCAGATGCCTTTACCACTCCGACAGTCATCACAGATCGTACCTTAAATTTATCAACAATTAAAATCTACATGCAATTTAAACTTTTTTTTACTCGCAATAATGACATAAATTTTAATGATCACACCGCCTTAAAAATATTTAATTTTCAAACATATAATTGTTCAGTTTAGTTTTTAACATTTCGCCTTCTTACTAGTGTTTCTGTCGTTTATTTGTCCTCGGAGTACATAAAAAAGTTTAACGAAGAAACAGTTTAGTACCAACAAAATACATTAAGTTCGAATTTTACAAACCAAATGTTTAAAAATTAATTCAGAACTGTATCTTATATCGACTTGTATTCTGGTATTTGAATAATAAAGTCAGTCAAACTTGAAAAAGTTACTTTAGAGAATAATTACACATGCTAAACTTTACTGTTTACTCTAACGTCTGTTAGGCAAACTGAAGACCCAACTGAGGCTTGACGTCTCCTTTTATGTGCAACTTACATGACACTGCGAATTTACCTTTGGTAGGGTGCGCAAATTTTAAAACGCGTCGTGTGCAAAATTATCTGGAGAAGATGCTGTTACGCAAATTAACAAGTACTTGCTAACTATGGGTGACTTATTACGTGGACTTACTTAAAAAGGTTAAAATGTTAAGCTTATGCCTTTTTATTGTCGACCTCACCGAATTATTAATAATACAGAAATACATTTTTTTATATTTTTTTATATACATGATTTACATTGATACATTATTTTATGAAAAACTTAAACACATTTAACGACAAAAAATATATAAAAAAATCCTCTTTTTCTCAGCTGTTATCTTGAGGTGAATTTAACTTTAAATATGTTAAAAATGATCAACTAAGGATATAATTGTAAAATAGTTTAACGCAGTTTATCCCAAATATTACTACAAAATATAAAACCCCATGGAGATAAAATACATTATTACCTCTTGTATAAAATAGCCGGATTTTTAACGACAACGCCAAACGAAAGAAATAAGATAGGATACGATAGGATAGGATATTCATCTTTATCCCCGTGAATGGAAAAACCAAGGGGTTAACACACGGGCAATCGTCAGATCACCTTGCGCCCATCGTCAGGTTACCGGAGCTATTGCAGTGTGTTGTATATGATAGACACGTTCCTTCAATTTGGTAGAAGCCATTGATCCGCTGGGTTCAGGCAGAGAATTTTAGGACAATACAGTGGGTACGGTATACATAGTTATCTTTTATAGGCCTACTGTTTTCGGTAAATTCCCGATAAGCAAACTCACATATGAACACGAAGGAAATGTTTGGTAGGGCATTGTACAATGCAAATTGTAGCGTTGGTCACTGTAATAAAATTAAATTTAGTTGCCTTGGGCTAAAGCTACGTGGCAGTGAGAGTCTTGTTTTTGGCATTCGTCCATTATGTTTAATTCTCTGCAGCTTATGTACCACGCGAGTGATTTTTATGTAAATTTGAACATAATTATATGTTTTTTGTGTTTATTTTAACACTTTTCAAGAACAGGTATTAAATCAACTTTTATAAGTAAAACGATTTATTCATGAGTTTAATAACAATGTTCCTTTGTCTCTATTAATCTGTGTTTAAACCCTTTTACACGGGCACATTAATTATAAGGGTGATACGTAATATATTTGTTTAATGTTGTCAGATTGTTATTCCTCTCTTCTGTTTTTAACTCGCTTGTTTTAAGATGCGATTTTCAGTATATAACAAATTTTTGCGATTATCCAAATAATAAATTAGTAACACAAGACTATAAATTAGTAACACAAGACATCTTACAGCCTATACTAAAAAATACTTTATTTTCTTTGACTCCCTGTGGCAAAAAAGTGTTTCTGGAAATTTTTAACAAGATTAATTTGTTGTCCGTCCAAAAACGCGTTACAAACTTCTGACCGCTACCAAAAAATGGAAAACCGGTAAGGATCAAAATCATATAAATCTTCGGCCCTTGATATATTCATATCTTGAATTCTCCGGACACGCATTTTATTTCTGGATTGGAACTTTTCTACCGCGTTTTGGGTGTTGCTGTGTGGAATTCTCGTGGTGCTACCATTTCAAAAATCCAGATTTGTGATTATCTAGACTCTGAATGCACACCATTGGAACCGCAGCAAGTAAAGCCACATATATGGCCTTTAATCATCCCTCTTGCGTGTTTCATTTTCATTGTCCGATTTATCAGTGCGTCACCTTTTAACCGAAGGGTGGTTCGAAACTGATTACTATAGCTGATCATATGATAGGATATTCACGTTTATTCCCGTGATGGATGAGAAAACCAAGGGGTTTAACACACCTGATAGGTGATCTGACGATTGCCCGTGTTAACCCCCTTGGTTTTCCGATTCACGTGGATAAACATGAACATCCTATCCTATTTTGTTGTTACTGAAGTAACTCAAAAGTAGCTCGTATTCACGAAACTTACTTTTTCTGAAAATTAAATAGACTTGTTTTATTAATTTTTTATATTTTGGGTGATTTCCCTGGGTAGGCCTAAACTTTGCATTTTTTATTTATTTCCCTTAATTAATATGTATATTTACGCGATTTAAAAAAAATTAAGAAAAATTGCTAAAAAACGATTTTTTGGGTTTTGTTTAAAAACAAAACAAAACGGCCCAAAATTGTTTATAAAAATTTTCCAAAATGGCCGTCGTGCTTATATTTTTGGTTCTGTACGGAAATTCTTTGGCGTTCTTTACTAAAAATTTGCCATTGTAAATCCAAATCATATTAGCTAACACTTCTAGAAGATTTACCCCTATTAGTCTCTTTCTTTCGTTTTACAAGTAGCGTAAATGCGACTGAGTCACTATAGTTTTAAGCGGAATTAAATTTCTGACGATCTCCGTAAATATAGTTGTAGAAAGTATGAGGTGTATTTTTTGTTCGTATTAAGATTTGCTCTCTACTTATTTTATTTGAGTTTCCAGCTCTTTCGTACGCAAAATAAGAGTGTATTTATTATTACTTTTAGCATTTTCTATTTTGGGAAGTTTTCCGGATAAACTTGTTTGTTTTAATTGAAATTGTATTTTTCTGATTCATGTTTTACGTTT
>CH002016.1:195307-284002 GCA_000149265.1 Ciona savignyi
TAACTCATCGACATTGCTTTAAAAAAGTTAATCCACAATTCGTTATTTTACAAACAAGACTAAAGCACCATTACTGTTAACTAGTATATATCTAAAGACATATAGCTTAATGCATTAATTAATACCCCTCAAACTTGAATAAATTACAGGCATCTTTTGCATTTTAAAACATTTTATACTGAATAATTTAACATGAAGACTCAGATTTGGATCCTGTTGTGTATGACATTACAAGCGAGAAGGGGAAACTCCCAACACCAAAACCGCTTCCGAGTCATGGTAAATATGGATCACACTTCAGATTAGGCAGACTTGTTATGAGTAAATCTGGAATACAGTAGAAAGTATGAAAATATTTTCTCAAATAACGGTATAGTTTGTGTTGTTACAATCAAAATTATACTCGTTGCAATTATGCTCATTATATTAAAGATTTAGACTTTATTCGTCTATCTCTTTATAAGAAGCAACATATATAGTCTTTAATTTTACAGGACAGTTTTCAATCACGTCCGTTTATGGGAGCGCCCACTAGCGAATGGGGTGAGTGGGGCGAATGGAGTGAGTGCAGCCGCACATGCGGTGGTGGCGTACAAGAGCAACGTAGAACCTGCAGAAAACTTGCAGCTAGCCTAGACAGGTAAGCAGCTTTATAATGTGGTAACCGATGGCGCAAAAAGGGCTTTAAAACTACCAGATGAATGTAACGCCAAGCATATATAGTTTAATGGTGTTTGTTCAAAAGCTTTATATGTGGTTTTGCAGCTTGTGCCATATTAACCAAACGCTTCTAATTCGATTGATCTTATTACTACAAACAACGTTTCATTAACATAATGCATATACACAGCTTAATTAGTTTATTAGATATATTTTAGCAATAACTTGGACATTCTGGTGTGATTCCTTGGTTTTGCGGCTTCATTATGCTCTTTGCGTAATATATGGTGTTGTGTTAAGCATTCGTCCGGGCATATTTTAACGAACATCGTTTTGCTGCCTTTTTCTGTTCTGTATTAATCAATGGTATTCTAATTCAATAATATTTCTTTATGTTGTAAGATACAAAAAAACTTGAATGAACTTAGCCTGAGCATCAGTCCGAAACCAATAAGCTGACAACAATTAATGTTTCTTTAATTGCAGAAAAGGTTACCATATTAAATTTCCTTAGATGATACAATTTTAAAAACTTTGTGTCTACAGACCCCTTGACGGCAGAGAAGGTTGCGTTGGCGGCAACAAATTGCATCGTCCATGTAGTCCAATCGTAAGTTGAACAACGTTAATCTCACGTGGCGATTAATTACAACTTCTTATCTTAGCCCTGTCCCGACGGAACGGTGAACACACGAAACGCCCTCTGTGCGCAATATAACAGTCGATTATTTGCAGGAAATACGTATGTATGGGAACCAATGAACAGAGGTATTTATTACCAATAGATGTATCCATACCGCTTTTTACATTTTGTAATACTTTATATACTTTAGTTTTTAAATAATCTTTATGATATCTTTTCTTTGGCCCTATAATATATGCATGGCGTGACGGCTGCTTAATTCGAAAAACAAAATGCTAGTGAATACTTTAATAAAATCAAAATTTCCCCGACGTCACCAGTCGAGAAACAAGATTTAAATTCGAAAACAAAATAACTTGGAATATATTTATTGATTGTCTCAATTTTAAATACTGTGCTTAGAGTGGAACAAAAAATTTTATAGTTTTTAAATATAATATAAAAAATGCTTGTTCTTATAATATACATTTCGAAAAAAAAAACGGATTCGAAATTGATTGTAGAATAATTCTCGATTCCAAACTTAATATATGGGGAAAAGACAGGTTGGGGTTTTGGTATTATTTTCGCCACATGTTAACTGTAGATCAGAAGAAATAACTTTCCATAGGAGGACCTTGTCAATTAAGTTGTCGAGCTAAAGGTCATCGCTTTTTCGTGAGACACGCATTAAAGGTGACGGATGGAACTGACTGTTCCTACTCCACGCTCACCGCGCGTGAGAGGACTTATCTGGGTGGATTGCGGGCGGGACATTCGAAACATATGTGCGTGGATGGTCGTTGTTTGGTAAGTGGTTTGAAAACAATCTTCATCAATAAATTTTGGCAAAAATGATTTATTAAGTTTCGAGGCTGCGGGTTTACTGTAGAATGTTCTCAGTCTGTGCGCCTTATTTGGCTTTGGCTTGATATCTTGATATATACAAAGTAATTTCAGTTATAGAACACAGCATGTCAGTATTGGGAATGCGTGGGCCTGTTATCTTAGAATACACCTTGATGCGTAGTTTTCATTATATGGACTGGCGTATGTCCTTTGGGTTGATCGTAATTTCGGCAAATATTTGAATTTCGGACACGACTGGCTGCTGGGTGGCAAATAAAGTTCCACGTAATTGAAAAGGCGAAAGGGATTGTTAACAATCAATGGACATATATAGCCAAGTCTAACATTGAAGGAATTTTTAATACTTAAGCACTATAGCTGCGGGTTGGTCAACTGACTATTCAATTTTTAAGGGACTATGGCACGTAAAAGTCATTTTCTTAATTAATGGTATATACCAGAAAAATAATTTTTTAGTATATTGTATAAAAAAGTTAGACCTGTTTCCTTGACGTTGTCATGCCTAAATTTTTATATTGTTTCCCTTGTTTACGATATTTTGTCAAATAATAGCATCGCCGAATAATTAGCGATGTTCTTTTGTGAAACCTACTAGCTCGATCTTTCAGCCAAGATGGTTCACGAAAGACTCGGTTGAAAAATACGCGTGGCAAATTTTCCTTTAATTTATCTGAAGTTTGCAAGATCTGTTTCTTTGACCTGCGTCATCGGCGTACAAAATATATCATTTTATTCGTACCGTCGTTTTGTGCAATAAAGAATAAAAAAAAGTTTTTTTTTCATTGGAAATACGTGGCCAAAATATACCTGGTTAATACTTATATTTTAAGCAAAACTATTTTTGCATGTCATAGTCCCTTTAAACAGAATATGCCTAATAACACTTGTACTAATTTGATCGATCTAGTAACCTCATGCCCGAGTTTTAAGAGACTTTCCTCATTGTGCGACAAGCTTTAAGATAAATTACAACTGCTCGTAATTGACGCTTATTCGTCCTACAGAAAAATAGTTTTTGGAAAAAAAGTTTAAATAGGCATGTGTGTTAAATTGGGAAACAAATTGATGTGCTTTAAAGCTCTAGTATAGGTATAAATACGTTTTTGCATGGATCTATATGTGTCCTAGCGTTTCGTTGTCAAGTGGTCTTGGATATTTGTATTGACAGGTAAAGGTATTGTGCTTCAAGCTCAGACAGCTGTTCCTTTATCCAAAACCTTGATTTTGTTGGTTTATGCATTACAGTACGAACTCTGTGTACATGAATATGGTCTTTGTAAAAAGATGAACTTGTATGGATATTGTCTCGTACGGAATGTTAGAAGTCACGACAGGGTTTAAATACTTGGCTCGCTATGAGGCCTCATTGATGTGTTCTGTGTTCGCATTAAGATGAATAAAACCAGGAAAGCAAGTTGCCCGCAAAGTACCGCTTGTTTAGCACAAGTCTCTTCATTCGAACATTTTTTACACTCACCGAATTTCACTGGTTTGTTCTGCGGTCACCTTGGACAGCAATTATGCGCCGCCGCTTTTTCTCAGCGGAAGTTTTCCAGTTCCACTGTTTTCTATTTAAACACGCTCTTGCTCAGTTGTGACCAATTATGGAGCCGACTCTTCGCCCAGCCGTCATTAGCAGTCAAATTCATGAAACGTAACAGAATCGCGGTTTAACGTTTTCTCGGCTGTTTGTAATTGTGAAATTGTACCGATGACACCGAAAATATGGTGTAGTCTTAGCTAATCTAAGTAATCCACGTACAGCTTGTTATACGACGTTCACGAAATAAAGTGTTAGGCAGTATTATTTCCATTTTCCTCGACATATTTTTCATCATTTCGCGGTTAACCAGACCAGACTGAAAAGCATTTCGAATACCAGCGAACATAGAGAGAAGCACGTAGCAGCGATTATTTTTGTATCTTGTCATTGGCCACCTCCGCTGATGTGCGAGGTCTAAATTGCAAATGCCATCAGTCACAGTCTTAGTTGTGAGCATTGTCTTAACGCAAGTTTCGAAATCATTCCACCGCAACCACCGATTTATCGATTCTGTAATTCTGCTGCAGGTTAAGCATTTTTTCATAAGATCAGGGTGAATTTCTCCCCCACCCGCGAGTATAACAGACATTCTCAACAATCTACAACCGGTAAACTGGAATAACTTCGCCATCATCCACCCAAAGGCACAAAGGTCGAACAAAAGCTAAGGAAACAGATAAGCATTGCCTCAAAGTCTTGTTTATGCGCAAACATTGTAGCCTAAGCGCGTGTTTGGGAGTTTGATTAGAATTAAGGTGGATCGACGTTAACCTTGAGTACTTGGTTTGTTCTTGGCTACCAGGATTATTATTTTACACGACAGGATAGTGCAATTATCAGCAGTTTAAGTCAAAGTCGGATAAAGCAAAAAAGCATATACACCAGATGTGTTTTTTAACTTGTATTGACTTGTAAAAGTTAACGTTCTCATTAATTTAAAAAGTTCTTATCTGAAGTTGATAAGTTGGTAGCTCAGAAACTAGTAAGGTTAAATTCTGTATTGAAACAAAATTTAAATCACAAGAATACGTCATAATTCAATTTAGCCTCTTTGATAATTGAATCCGGCACAACGGTCGACTTGTATTCATCTTTCATTAGAAAATAAATTTGGCTCATGACGCGTTTTGAGCGACAAAAGCTCTTTAAACGGGTTGTGTCTGGACATTCTATATAAATGCGAAGTTAATGTCCTGACGGTCAAGTAGTTAATTTCAACTACTTTTCACCGCAGGGACGTCTAGTCGCAGGTTATTGGTTATTTCTGATATTAAGTATCACTTGTTAAATTCCGTCGCAAGTAATTGGTCACAATCTTTTATGGTTACACAACAGCACTTTATATACAAATTTGTGTATTTTTATTTTGCAGTTTTATAGATTAATATGTATAAAAGGTATGTTTTAGGCATTTTAGCTTATTCATGTTAATAATTTTACGTTAGGTTTTAGGTGTTTTTGATAACACCCAAAGCAGATTGACTCTTATTCTTGCTTATAGCGTGCAGTGGGTATCAAACCGGATATATTTTACCTTTGGCCTTGTGGTCTCTGGCGCTCATGCGTTACGACATCGGCGGACAAAGGCACTGTTTTTGCGTCATAATCCAGAACAACAATGCTTTCCGGCGGTGTTCTGACGTAAGCAGAACAAATAACATTGCTATGTCATGTTTTTGGCGACAAGTACAAGAAGTTGTTTTTGTGCGATTGGGTTCTTTATAATGTCAATAATAATGCCAATTTCGTTATAAAATTTAATCTATATAAAACCGGTTGATTTTATAAAATAAATTTTGTTATTTAACTAGACTCGTGTAATTTGGCTTTTATAAAGTGAACTAAACATGCTCTGTAAATATTTGACCTGTACCGCTTCTGGTATATGACGTAATTCGAAGTTCTAGTGAAATCATAGAGAAATTCCTAGCCCTCGGTGGGCCAATCTGGAAAAAAGCGAATGCAAAATACATTTAATGTCGTGTTCAGGTTGAATACTATAACCGACATTCTTTACGCAGTAATACTTGAATGCTAGTTAGGCGTTTGTAGGCAATATTTTTGCTAAGTCGCTTTGTTATGTTACTGGCTATGATCCAAGATTTACCAGCAAGTTGCTATGTACGAACTGTTGTGATCCTTTCTCATTGGGCAGTCGTTCTACATGGAAATCTGGTTTTTAACAACACTGAGATATCGAGAGTAATGAATTCCACCGAATTCACCATAGAAGGAGCTCTGCCAAAAGAAATCAAAGAAGTCATACAGAGATACGGCATGCCATCTAAATTAACTGAACCTCGCGATAAATGGATTCCAGTGGTCAAGGAATTACCAGTTGAAAGGTTCATATATCAACCTGTAAGTATTTTTAAAATTTCCGAGTCCGATACAGCTGTACAAATTTCAACTAATATCCCTTTGCCTTGAATGCAACTTATATGATAACTGTTTATCATTCGATATTTTTTCGGGCTTAGGTTCGACCCATGACCGTTTTGTTTATGGTTCTGTATATGTATCGGTCGCGCTAACTATTCGGCCACACGACCGTACTTTATCTTTCAATTTTTTTGGTACCGACACAAGTTTCGAAACCCTGATGGGCTCGTTACTCGGACCGTTTTTTTGTATAGTAGTCGGTATACGTATCGGTCGCGTTAACCGTTTGGCCACACGTCCGTACACTTTATCATTCGATTAATTTTTGAAATTTTGAAACAATAAAGTCGTGACACCTAATGTGAAGTTTCTATTTTACAACCGGTCGCGCAAGGGCGATAGTGAGCAATTTGTTTCAATGCAAAACCGGTTAAAATCAAACTGTCCCGCTTTCATAGGTTTAATAAAGTTTTTTTTCTATGCAAAAAAGTTATTTGAGCGCCAGGCGTTTTGAATCTTGATTTGTCCTAAAAAGCAAACTTATTTTTTAAAGTTAAAAAAGAAAAAAAAAGTTAACAGACAGATTGTATTGAGTAACTTGTAAATAAATCTTAGTGTTTTGGCCATTCTCCCACGGTGCGTAATGTTTAACCTATGTAGTCTAGCCCACACACTTTTCCATAAATTGAATACACAAGATAGATATTACTACGCAGCTAAAAATAGACCAAAATTATTTATGTAGTTTTCTTTTATGTGACTATGTTTTTGTTGATTTAAAGAAAATGTTGTGTATTTTCTAACAGTTTATTGTCCATATTTTGCCATGCTACATTTGTAAAAGAAGGACAAATGATAGGGTAATTTTATGCCCTCTTGGTGTCGTTAAAGAGGTATTAGTATGCTTTAAACGAAATACATAACAAGTACATGTCAATAATTAGACAGCAGAATTTTTCAAAAACAATAATTGTAACTGTAAACACCCGTTTCCTGTACTTTCTCGATTTTGATAAACGGTGGAATAAATCCATATTAACTCGACTCGTGCGGCGTGCACGTAATCTCGTAGTTAAACTGACAGCCGCTAAATTGCTTATCGTCCATTCTTATGAGCAAAATCCAATGCTAACTTTAGCTCATGATAATATTTTCCAATTTAAGCTGAAAATTGATCACAGGCATTTTTACGAAGACTGATTGTTTTTTCAGAGGATCGGTTGTTTGGTTATTTTCTGTCTTCTTTAGAAAATAGCAACATTTTGTTATAACATTTTTGGTCGGCTCCATGCCTCCTTTAGTCGTCGCTGAGAAATATCAGTTGATTCGTCTTGCTTAGTTTGGATCGACTAATTGCCATTCCTTGTCCCATTCGACCCCGGGATCCTACGATCGGTCATTCGGCATCAGTGCATGGAATAATCCCCTTTAATTCAACTCGCCGTTCTGTCTTCGTTTTCGTGGATTAGCTTGGCAGAAATAAACAAGCTTGGTAGAACATTGCTTCTAAAGCAAACACTTGGGCCAGTTTGCCGAAACGACAGACTCCTTTCAACTCCTTCTGATTCACCACGAAAGACAAACCGGTTAACGGAAGCCATTGAAAGGTTGTTGACTTAAAATATTAAGCGGTTGACTTGGTTACTGCGTTAACCTGACCAAACACGATAGAGCCCCCTTCAACTGACCACCAACTACGCCGTGCTAACGCCCCTAATCTTCGGTTTAGTTGAGGGTGACCGGTGTAACGAAAACGCCAAATAATTGACCTCGACTTGACGGACAAACTACGTACGATTTATGATCATAAACACTGCATTGCTTGAAGTCCTTCCATAAGATTTAGTTCATTGCATTCTGACCAAGATTTGTGAACTGGCCGTATTTCCTACAAGGCTATAAAATAACATTCAAGTTACAGCAAATTGAAGCGTACACGCCACACCTTAGGCTAGTAAATCGTGAAACGCAATTCCCATTTTATTAGACTTAATGTTTGCATTGCAGCGCAGAATCCTTTATCATTGGCAATAGTTCTCCAATATACTTTATATTCAACGTTTCTTTAGCGAGAACCATCGAAAAATTTATCACATCTTTCGCCTTGGTTTCACTTCCTATATCAGTGGGAGTGATTACAGAAGTCTTATTTCGGTCATGGGTATCAGGAACTGTGTTGTGCGATTTGATTTCTGATAGCGATAGGACTGTATAGGAAACAAAGTCGCGTTCATTCAGTTCATTAATCATGAAGCATACGATTTAACAATAGGACCTTAGCATCTGTCAGCGGCCGCGATTTCGTAGAGTTCAGGTTCGGCCGGAATCGCGCGCTGGGAAAAAGGCAGACATCGACGCGCGGCTCGAATATAAGAGGAGTTGAATCCGCCCGAGAAGGTACCGGCTTATCATCCCAGTCAGTCGACTAAACAAAGTTCTCTCAGCGTAAAAACCTGAGGTGGATAGAAAGCTGGTGGCAATTGTGAAGGAGTGAGGAAAGGAGTGTATCAAATAGCTGCTGAGTCGTGGTACTTATTTATCGCTGAAAGGTATAAGGTTGGGCGCTGTACATGCTTTCTGCGGAAACAGGAGACGTCTCAGCTATTTTGTCAAATTCGACAAATTTAGAGTATTGGTTAAATTGCGACTGTTCTCAATAATCGAATATAAATTTAACCAACCGTTGGATTCTCTTCGCACTCGGAGACACTGTTCGCGAAGTGTAATAGAATCTTACCATTCCATTTATTTTACTCGTCGTACCTGCGATCTACGTTTGCTTAGCAGTAAATCAAAGTGTGAAGTAATGTGTGTTTATTAGCTTTTTTAACTACTGTTTAATCATAGTCGGGTATAGAACAAGGCTCGCTTTGTGTTTTGTTTCTATTTACGTTTTTCGTTACCTGCGCGGCAAATAGCACGAAGCGGAATGATAAGAACCAATGCCTGATTATAGGTTGCGAGTTTAAGCTCAATCTGATACATTTGTGTCGACTTCGACGAGTTGACGACAGGTTTTTGTTGCTATTTGGGTTTGGTCGGAGATCGACGGTTCGTTGCGCGTGACGGCAAGATACCACTGCTGGAATTCAACAAAACCTGCATTTTACCACCGAACCGAAACGAAATCAGAATGTGAACTCTATGTCACGTGCCAATCTTGCCAAGCACTTGTAGGTTTTATATTTCGCCCTCGCGACAGATAGGTGTATTTTCGCCTTTAAGCCCACCAGGTTAGTTCTCATAAATTGAGATTAACTTTTAGCTCGCAGTGTTCTAAGTAGGCAATAATGGATTGTATGTATATTACACACACTCGCATACCACACTGTCTGTACCTTAGCAAAACACATCGATGTGTATCGTAATTCCGACATAGCCGCAGCATCACACTCGCAAATCTCGACATTCCATATTAACGAAATCCGGAATATACTGGCTTAATAGCATAGGGGAGGCTTGGGAAATTGATTAGGCAGTCAGAATAAAGATCATAATCAGCTCTCCGACTGGAAATAACAATAAAATTCTCTAGCACACATCGCTGTTGCGTAATCTCTAAAGTAATTGGGCGCCGATCGGCCGACTGACCTGCGAGGTTATTTCAAATCACTGTTGAGCTCAAGCCAGAAAATCTTGAGTGCTGGAGGCGTGGTGGTTGATCTTGGGTATTTTCATTGGTAGCGACTCTTAACCTCTTGTTAGTTCCGGATTTGACAAACTTGTGAACCAGACTGTCTGACCGCAGTTTGTTGTGTTCAAGGTCATTAGTGTTACGATTTTGTGTCCGTAAAAATGACTGAATTCAAGGTTTTAATGACGCTTGTTATTTTTGCAACTGTGATGGCTGCTACAGCGATCGAGATAGAAAAGGTTTTCAGCGTAAGTATATATGTTGCATGGCTTTACAATTTTATGTTTGATAGAACTTTAATTCGACGGTTGATATGTCGCCTTAAGGTCCGCTTGTTTCCGCGCACTTAACATTGACCGCCGAGGTTAGCCACGCGATGCGTGTGATTGATTATTTCCCAAAACTAGATATACAATCGGTGCAGGTTAATACACACACACGATATCTTTGTCATTCGCTAACAACCGAAGATTCGAAATACGGGTGTATAGTTTTCGTTTTTTTATTTACCTTTGGGTTTGGCCCCTACCGTGCCGTGATAACATTTAAACTGTCGCCTCGTGGGTTTTACAGTGACGTTTCCTAACGTCTGAAGTAGCGATCTGTATGTAGCCATGCCATCCAGAATATTCAGGTTTTCCTGAGACCCAAGTACACTTCTGATGGATGATGACGCACTGAACTTGGAATTATCCCCTGAGCTGTTAAAACATTTTCGGTTGTTATGTTATTTTTAAATTTTCAAGAGCCGCACTTACTGCTCATTGTTCCATGAACGATAAAAGTTTCTTTTATAAGATTGGGTTTTATATCAGTAACCTTTAGCTGATTTCAGTAGCATACTAACTTAATTATGCCACATGCAAATGTGCAAACTATTTTTCTTGCTATCTCCTTAAATATCTCGCTCTTTTAATTTTGAGGTCAACTTTGACTTTACTAGAAAAACTTGAAGACAGAAACCATCGTTACTTGGTTTACTATACTGGATTCGACGACACTTTCACACCGTTGTTATGGGTTCATACTGGTCGCTATTTATTTTTAGCATTCAATAGGCTGGGACCGCACTGGGTCAATAATTGACGTGTAACTAACTGATGTTATCTCTTTCTGTCACGCACAAAAACAACAGCAGCATTGCAGGACTGCATATCACCATCTGATCAGACCAATTCTAGTGGCAGCGACGACTTGTTGCAAAATTGGTGCTGCGGTTTTTTTGACGTGGTGCTTGGCTGGAATTCGTTTTTCTTATTTGTTATTCAGTTGACTCGGAAGTTCCCGCTCCACACTTGGCCATTTATTTTTCAGTTCCTTGCTACTTCCAATTACACTGCCGGCACACATACCCAAACGTGTGCATGTTTTTTTAACAAATCATTCTCGCATAAAACCATTCGGATTGTATTTGCAGAAGGCTGCTTAATTCAACATTATACCTTTGCGGCGGCAAACTCGGACGATTTGCATTGCAAATATCGCAAGGTTCATGAGAAAATATTTATATACTTCATATTTAAAGGCACAGTAAGTCCACTTCTTTCTATTCCTACAATTCAAAGTCTTATTCTTTAAACGAGTTATTGTGCTTAAGTATTGCCATTGTAATTTTATTATATGTTAAATATTACAAAACTTTCATTCAATTTTATTTTACGGGATTCATATTTATATAAATCGCCGGTGTCGTTTGTTTTTCCCAGTGGGATTCTAGAGTAACGCACCTCAAACATTAAACAAAATACCGACTCCATTCACCGAGCTGATGCAAACACAGGATATGTTTTCCACCGCTGTGACCTGATATTTGTGAACTGGTTGCACTCAGGCAACGCTTGTTCACTTCCGATGTGTGTCTTTCAAGTTAGTGTCGACATAGAGAGAAGCGTGGTTTCGACGCATCCGCTTCTTCTTTCTGGTATTAACAAGTGACGACATCTTCTGCCGGCTCTGAGCGGTTATCACTGTTCGTCGCAGCGATGTACGAATAATATCACCTTTAATTACGGCATTCGGCCAATCAACCTCCTTAAAGCTTATATTGTAAATATCCTGCCTATGGCTCAAGCGGACACAAATCTCCTCTTGTGTGTAATCTTTAGCTTATCGTACTGCGATTTGTTAGCTTTACAGTTGTATACACAACATAGAAAGTATATACTGATGCATTTTCACACTTTTCAAGGCCCACACATGCACTGTAGAGTTTGTTTCATTGTATGTACTGAGTGGGACCAGCCGTGAAAACTAGAAATTAGTTGTGTTTACTTTATCAGTTGTGAAAATAAATTTCTTTTTGGATCTAAAAGTTGAGTTTACGGAGAAAATCTCAAATGACGTATCAGTAGCCTGGATGAGTTATTAATGCGAGTATTATTCTGAACAATCGGTTGATTCCTCCAACTACAAAGTTTAATTGCCACACTTCAGGTCTACTTAAAGCATATTCGGCCAGCAGCAATGACCTAAAGTGAAGTTACACTCAGCGATCAGGAGAACCTCTCTCTATAATACAACCGAAAACAATCGACATTTCGCTGTTCCGCCACTTAAACTTAAACGTGGATTTCGCCACATCAAGACGTCCAAGGTGAGAACTAGCGTCTCGCGATAAGATCGAACTCCAATTAGTTACGCCAGTTTTTCCGACCTACAGTATGTTCGGAACCCAGCCTTGTCGTTGATGGCATCCCCCAATACTAAACCATGGTCTCTTTAAACTTCAACGTTCCGTGTCGTGCTGCAAAAACAAAAAGCTAACATTCCACATCAAGGGCGTTAATCTACCGGTGAGCTTGCAACAAACTCTGCCAAAATACCAAACAGATACTATGTGCACCTGATACCGCTTTCCAAAAACGAGCTGGAAGATCGCCAAGTACAACGCACCGCTGCCTCTGATTAAAGCTCGGAACTTATTATTAATAAATTCCGAAATAATGATAAATTGGAACGTTGACAAAATGTCGGAGTAAACTGCTATATAATCTTCCATTTATCAGCCCAATGAAATACGTTGAGTACCATAGGTTATAAATAATAAATGTTAATATTGCTGTTCGAAGCTACAACGTTAAGTAGATATATTTCTCAATTTGCGGGAAGATAATATCGCATACCAAGTTCTTTCTTTGAGAAAACACAACTTGGTCTGTTCTGCGTTACTAATTTACCACATCAACAAATTTCAAAGGAACGAAGCGCCATTTGTTTATACGCTCCGCTGTTATAAGCCTGGCAAGATAATGAGCCTAGCATCCTTATGATAACAAGTCACTCATACGCCGCTTTGATTCATCCGGGTCAACTTCAAGCAGCAATGGAAGTAATCCAACGGCTGTAGTTGGAAGATGCGCCATAATCCTTATAATTCAAAAACCACCGGCCACCATAAATCTTGGAAACCCAGCAAAGGGTTTTGTTCGCACACGCCGCTCTATTTCAGACGTGTTTGTCATCCGGCTATGCAGCCTCACTGGAATATATCTGTCATCTTCCGCATTGGGTGTTCCATGGATTAAGGTTTATTTCGTTTTATAAGTTACCGAAACTTGAACATTAATAGTTTTCTTTTATGTGTGCCGTGTTTATGTTATGTTCTTCTTTCTAAGTGAAGCTGATGACGGAGTTTTCGAGAGGCTAGTTGATCTTACTTGACGACAACATACGCGCCATGGGGATTAGACTAACTAAACTAAGTCATCTTGCCAGTTCACACTTACTTATTTGTTGAAACAGTGCGTTGCGTGAAACGGTAGGACAGGATTAAATTTCTACGTTTCGCCAACTTGTGTGTCTGTCTGACTTTGACAAATTGCGACACTCATCAGTGGTGTTGGTTCCCACAATCCAAACGTGACAGTTGGTAACTTGCCAACTGACCAGCAGACAGGTTTCGATGTCCATGTACAAAAACTCACACACCCCTTAGCATGACGGAAAGTGATGAATGAGGTACAAAAACGTGCGAACTCCCGCGAAGACGGTTCGTTGTCTTTTGAATTTAAATTAACCACAAATTTGTGAACTTTGCATATCTCCGTATACTCTGAATCGACAGGAACGATAATTACCGATGTTGGTGGGTAATGACGTGGCATTCACTTGAAATTAAATTATGTTTGTTTGAAAAAAGGCGTTCGGCAACAATACAAATTGGTTACATACAACAAACTCATAATCGTAACAGAAACTTTTGCAGTAATCGGGTCAGTGGAAACAAGCCAAGATATTTTAGCATCCTCTTAAAAACAGCAGGAACTGAGCACTGATAAATAGCCGTTCTGATCCATTGGCAGATGCACAGTCAGATACGTTTTTTTATGTTGTCTAATAATACGGTCTCCTGGAAACCTCTCCTTTGGTTTGGGAGGTTTCCGGATATTGCACCAGTTGACGTAATTTCTGTAACTCACGTCATTATATACTTTACATAAGCCTTTGTATAAAATATCGCATCGTTTGAAGATGTTACGCACAATTTCAGTGCATCCTGTGTTATAAATCCAAGCGTCGTAAAGATGACAATGGACGTCACTGTTTTGCACTTTTTAACAGCTGTGGTGGACTGAGGGTTCAATTTTTTGTATTTTCCCCAGCAGGTGCAACAATAATTTTGATAAACCGCTTTAACAAAACCTGCTGCTAAGATATAACCAACCACCAATTCTCATTACCAGATGTTTGCTATAGTCTGTCACTTTCATTACACTTGCACACGTAAATCTTGTTTTGCCTCACAACTACAAGTATCCTGGTGATATATTACCAATATGCCAACATAGTATTATCTTGAACTTATAGTGATTAGCAGCATGGTCTTACATCCAGTTGACGTTTTGTTTGTAAACCATTTCAAAATGTGACATTCTTAGTGATGGTAATACGCAGGGATTTATATATTTTAATTAAACTTTTAGTTTTTAGTTAGTGTGCGGTTATGGTGGTTTTTTCGAATTTACAAACCGGCGATGCATAGTGAACCTATGACTAGCGTCCCGAACCGGCACAATGCAGTCACTTCTCTTTTAAGCTTTAGACAAGTTAATAGAGTTAACCTCTGGTCTCAAGGGTGGTTTCGTGGCATATAATTCAATACAGCATCGTGTGGTCTTAGTGAGACATGCTTCCTTCAATTTGTAATAAATTAATTCAGCATGTAAAAGTTGGAATGCATGTTGTCTGCACTTCGGTAGTTAAATGAGCGTTGGCGCCGAACTCCCACTTTGTTTGTTGATTGAAGAAATTTAATTAGCTCCGGTAAAGCGTCCATTATAGAGCTTCACTTTCCGAATAGAAAATAGTCTAAATATACTTAGTGCGCACGATCGGTCGCTTTGCTTTGTTATGACTATAATGTATAGTTCGCGACGGTGGTTCACAAAGATATGTTTTTCTAACACAAACCTCAAACCACCAACCACGCACGCTATATGGGAAATTGCTGTTATTTATTGTGTGCTGGTTCGTGCCTCATGTAGCCATGAAATTATGACCTTCTGGCCCTAATTCTTAAAACGTGAGCCTGGTTTCTTTATGTGGTGATACGGAGCCGAATTTGGCATTCAGGTGTCACAGTTTCTGATGTATATCCGCCATCCTGACAGTGAATGATCAGGATTTAAGATTGAGCAAACAAATACACTTCAACATGCCATTCGTGGATCTATCACTATGCTCCATGGCGGAAACTCAGCCAAGTTTTTTGTTATTTCTTATTTCGGGTGATTTATCTTTTAGTTTAAACTTTAGTCTGTCGAATCCACGTTTGAACTTATATGTTCCACAATGGGGAACATATGACCTGAAAAAATATATTAAGCACTGAAAAAATGTATAACTAATCCAAATTCTAGCTTTTAACTGGAATATTTATCACAGAAAATCGGTTGCGACGGAAGAATTGGTTCTGGGGCGGCGATCGATAAATGTGGTGTCTGTGGAGGAAACATGGAGATTTGCCGATACGTCAACGGTAAGCGTTGGGGACTTTTTCATATCCGCAGCAGTTTTATTTCTATAACATCAACTTTATTTAAAATAGGTTTATATTGAAGTTGTGTAACCATAAACCAATAACTGCCATGAAATTATTCCAGTGTTAAAGTCCTAATTCATTTATTGAAACGTTTGATTACCAGGTATCTTCCGGACACCCCATCTTACCCACGACTTCCACACTGTCGTCATCATCCCTGCCGGAGCTGGTCGGATAAACATCACCGAGACTCGTAACAGTAGAAGCTGCATAGGTGAGATCAACGAGACTTATTTCACAAAGTTGTTGACTTTTAGAAAGTTTCTGGTACAATTGGTGCGAAACAAGTTCGATCTCGTTATCCAGTTAGAGTTAGAGTAAATAAACCTATACGGGATATCAAAGCTCGCTGTGACTGCGGGTTGTTTAGTCACCGCGATTTTAATCTGATAACAGTATTATTTAAACCGGGAAGGTAAATTGCGGGATGTGGTTGTGCGCTCATTTATAAACAAGCCATAGATCCAGTAGATAGGACGATGATGCTTATAAACGCAGGTGTTTACAATGCCCCGATTTTATCGACCACACAGTCCGAACAAAATGGCCTTTTCACGGTGCATTAGATCGCTGATTGTATCGTTGTAATATTCCTGACACGAGTTGCCACTTTGCAAAGAAATTATTTTACCCCAAAGATCTTTGTCATAAACTCACCTTCGTCAACCCTTTCACACCTTCCAATATAAGATAAACATAATGGACGATGAATGCCAATAATCCGACCGATCTCGTAAAGCTCTGGTTGCATTCTTATCTCGTCAAGTGTAACTCTTGGTTTTTAGTTCGCAGCTAAATGCGAGGAGATAACCGATTAAGTTGCGACGGAAAACCACTTCACAATTCCGTTGATATTTTCTCCTGAAATCTAACGCCATCTAGCAAACCTGAAGCTGAGATAACCAAATATAATTTAACAAATAGCCAGTGTTAAAATGTCAAAGAATTGCGTTATTGTTCGTGTACTTGATCATGGAAAAGCGCAATTTTCTGTATTTAGGTGACAGAAGCGTATACGTTTGTTTTCCTTGACCACAGTTACTCCATATTTGGAACCACAATCATTATACTATAGACTTTAATAAACAAAGCATTTACTGTGCTTTCACGAGTTACCCTGCGTTCAGATTTAGGCTGTGCTAATGTGATTATGACACACCGGTAGTTTCTTTCGAAGCCGCAACAATCCGTAATTTTGTTAGTTCGCGAGGTACTGGTTGGATTACTGACTAACATTTTTGAAAATTGGATAATTAGTGGCCTAAACTGCTTCAGTCAAGGGGTGTGATGAGAAAATATATTTTTCGGGAAATTTACAACTAGTTTATTGTCTTTATGATAGTATGACAGTTCAAATATTTTTAGTAATGTTAGAAATATGGCACTGATTGAACTTTAACTATAGCTCTTATACAGATTACGGTATATAGCAATTACATGAATTATAGTGTGCTGTATTACAAAGCATGCAGGTCGCCATGGCAAATAAAATAGATTTATGGTCCAATATTTTTTCTAAACAGTCCGATTTATTGTTTTACTAGGTGAGATAACCTCGGTGAACTTTTAGCTTTGCGCCTGTGAAACTCGGTCTCCCGTTACAGACAAATTGAATTTGGATTAGAAAAACTAAGGCCTACGCAAGAATTGGCTCGTAATATCAGAAACTGTGAACTATACAGTCGATTAAGACATGTCGATCTAACTTAAGTGCTACAATACGGATGGCAAAATGTAACATTTACGGTTGGTAAAATAACAATGTGTCACGTTAAAAAGAAGGTATTTGTCTTTGACGGTCCTCGCAACAGTTCCATTTGCTTCCTCGTACTTTTATAAAAATGTCATGTTCTAAAACCTAAAGTATAAATTGATTTCCAATTTACAGGATTCTTTAATTAAATTATAAATAGCATTGTCAGTTAATACCAAATCCGGGATCAATAACAGCGCCTCACCGACATTTCACGACGAAGATTATATAAAGGTTACCAAGCGAACTGTGCGCTTTTTAAAGCACTAAAATGAATCCGTATAACTACAGTACTAATAATATGACTCCCTGTCTTTGTTTGCTTTTAATTATACGTTTCCGCCTTGATGTCAAAACCTGGCGTTTTTCGATAAGCAATTTTAACCTCACGGTAATGCTCATATTTCAGGTCTTTTGTCTAACAACACAATAACCTTAAGATCGCGAGATAACATTTGCTATTTAATTTGCCTCCGGTGACTCAGGTAACAAAAGCTTTTCAGGAAACGCAAATATGCTTGCACACGACGGAATACTTCTGCAGATTAAAAGTGATGCCATAATTATTGTGCTAAAAATGAGCTTATATAGCTTGAACACTAATTTATTCATTTTTCGCTTATTTTAATCTTAATTATAGCTTTGCGCTCCGCAAGAAACCCATCCGTCATGTTCATAAACGGGAAACTCAAACTCGGTGTGCTCGATCACAGTGGACGTTATAACGTTGCCGGAACGCAGTTTGAATACAACAGACCCCGTTTCTCGAATAAAGGGGAAACCATGATCGCAACCGGTCCCACCAACGAGGATCTTGAAGTACTAGTAAGTAACTAACTATGTCAGAACATTCATTAATCTTTGCCGTGTTCAACCGTGTTCCGTATCACGTATTACGTCGGTTCAAAGGGTTGTTGTTGCCACCTAGGTTTTTATAAGACTAAGTATTTGTTTACGACCGAAGATGCATGCTTAAACACGGTAAAATATACCTAAGGGTCAACGTGTAAATTCGCCCACAATTGTCTAGGGGTCTCCTAAACGGTGACATGTACCCAGCTAAGATTAAGACTAATGTGGTCTGAATATCATGCATTGTTTTCTTGTTTGTTACCCATACTGTCTGAGTAATAGAGATGAGGTTGTGTTCTTTCAATTTTGGTTTCGAAATTTTGCTAATTGACCCCATGCTATAGATCTTTTAATTTATCAACACCGCCACGAAAACTTAAAATGAGCAACTTTCTATAAGACAAGAAAATTCTGTTAACGAGGCATGGTGACAAGGTGATAGGATTAGGCCTTATTTGGGCATTTTGCGATCGACTTTTCCATTCGTCTTTCTTGGTTTTCCAATTCATCTTTCTGGTGGTCACTTTGGGTACACTCTAATTAAATCAGCTTCGAGGTCCACGTTGTATCGAATCGATCACTCTCTGATTGGCGAGATTTTGCTCAGGCTGCAATGCCTTATCACTATAAAGCAAATACACTTTTGTCATTAACTTTCAAAGTTCGTTTGAAGATGAATAATATTTTGGATACAATTCATCATTCTTGATCTAATCCTATATAGTAAACTATGTATAATCTTTTTTCTGCGTTTTTACTAATGTGTTTACTCAGAGTCCTGTTACCCTCGTTATCTTAACCTTATTATAAGTAAATTTTAAAAAAATGCGGTGACAAAAGCGAACTTACTTTATATGGCGGTCTTACAGACCTTGCCGGGTAATTAAGTTGCAGAATATCCGACAACTCGTAATACTTTGTTCTTTTGTGTACAAATTCGGTAGTGTGTGCCTAATCGCTTGCTACTTGGAAAACCGATCGGCGAGATGTTGCACATAATCACCTTTCGTCATAGGAATGTGTTTGCGAACGTGCCTTAGGTGCTGTTCCAAAGATGCTGAGAAACCGGACACGTTTCCATCCTCCAACCCATCGTGTTAACTGTAGTTTCCATGACTGTAGGAGTTGTTTTGATGAGAACACTACTTTACGAGACAGCATCTGTCATCTTTTAACCCCTCACCACGAGTTAAGAGAGGGAAACCCAGGGACGCCACTGCGTAATCCTGCGTAAAAGTTATGTTTTGATTTTAAGTCATAAAATATACGTGCTCGATCATAGAGCAAGAGCGATAAGCCTGTTGTGTATTACCAGTGTACAAAGAAATCGACAAGACGAATTCTTGGACAAACTAAATGCTATCTTTCAGACTGCACGAGCCGATAACCTTGTCTAAACCTAGTAAATCACCAAACAAAGAAATCGCTATTTGAAATTGACACCGGAATGAGATGAAAAATGGAATACCGATAAAAAAATTCTCTTGGATTGTGGGATAAAGCTCAAGTTGCCTCCCTGGCTTTTACCATTCATTTATAAGACTTAGTATAACTGGCCTAAACATGCTTATTTTCTTATTTGTGTCCCGATGTATACATGGTTGTAATGCAGCATACCTAACACACGACATCAAACGCCGCTCGACGTTCCGGCTCATTAAAATTGGGTTACTGTGATCTATACCTATGCTCACCAATTTCGTAGAACAAAAACGAAGAAGCGGCGTGAATTGGAATGGTGTCACCGATACACAGTTTTGTCGTCGTATTAAAAGATTTACGGCGGTCATAAAGAGTTAAGGGAGTTGTCGTAAAGTTTTATTTTTTTATTCCCAGGAAGTAACCGGGAAATTAAAGTAAGCGCACTTGTACATCTATTTTCGAAATCCAACACTGCTTTGTTCGGATAAACCGATTACGTTTAAAGAACGAGCAGTGATCACGCTGAGAAGTGTATAGACTTGGAGCGGTTCCACTGTCTGTTGACGATTGAAGCTTCTTGGGGATGCGTTAACTAACCGCCGCTGTAACTTCGCTAAAACTAGCATTACGGAGAGCCCATTTGCTTAATTGCAGCCGCCGGATTAGGCGCGACTCTATCGACTTGTAGAAAGACTGGCACCGAAGTGGTTTGTTTTTTCATAATATGATACCCACTGTCGACCAAGATGCCGCGGTTCGGTTAAAATTGTCTGTCAGTTAACCCTTAAACCGAAGCATTTGATCCTGTGATATTTTTAATTAGTGGCCCCGCCATTCGCTGTGAGCGGTGTCGTTTCCATCTCAGAGGTTCAGCTGCGCCACTGCTATATGACCATCACTTCAAATCCCTGGCAGCTGGACTATAACCTCGTCTCAACAAATTGGATTAACTGGAGATAAGATCGAAAATTGGCAGCGCCATTTAACATTCGTTCGTGGTATTTAGGTGCACCTGTCGCGTTAATTGCTGCTAATAATGCTTAAAAGGGTTTAGAACAACAACTTTAACCGGAATTTCATACGGTTTAGAATTTAGGGGAAACCAAACAAACCAGATACGATATCAAATAGACCTTCGCATATTTATTCATTAAAGTATAAGTTTACGTTTACGACGGATGATGCATTGAAGGAAATGGCGCCTTCAGTTTTTAGTTTGCAACAAAATTTCGGCGGGCTAGTTCGAAAAAGAACCAGAGGGTAAGGGCTACCCACTCGAAAACGAGAAGTTTTACATTCCAGTATCGCGTCGTAAACATCCTGTGAACCTTTGTTGCAATTGTAAAGCATGCGCGCAATTTTTCTCACGTGTTCTGCTATATATCGTATTGTTCTTTTTTTCGTTTCCATTTATTTGTCAAATTGCAAAGTACATTCGTTAACGTGCCGAAGATAGGAATCAGTGATTAGTTGGTAGATTGACAGGTTCGTCGTCCCCAACCTAGCTCGACTTGCCCTTCCTTGCGAAAACTTAACAGGAATTATGTTTCACACGTTCTAATCTCCCGGGGATGTGGGAATAATTCTCGACGCATAGAGCTTGGGTTGACGCGGGAAAGGAAAGCCTTAAATGCCGTCAAGCACAAGAATGCACTTGGCGTCTTGCCATCTACCTAATGGCTGCTCAGCTGCACTGTAAAATTGAATTAAGGGGCAGGGAACGTGTACTATAAGCTGCTTTATACATTCCCATGTACATTTGTTTTTATAATGCTGTTAGAAAGGCATCGGTTACATGACTGTAAGTTCATGGGCAATTACGAGATCCGTGCGAAACTTTGCAGCGATAATGTGTTGATTTAGTAAATTGGAAGAGACCAACTTGATTTACAGAAAACACATTTCTAACGTTACCAGCACCACACACGTATAGATAAGAAAATGTTTGCTCGTTAACCGTAACTTGTGTGGCCATTTTAGCTTTGATGATTTTTCTTTTTATTTCAGCTATTTTTTCAACAAGAAAACCCGGGCATCACGTATGAGTACACAATACCGAAACGCAACGCCCAACTTCCAAGCATAGTTGGCACGACGGAGCCCAGAGGCAGCAGCAGTTTGAACGGCAGGAATGCTAACGAACGTTTTGACCTTTCCACCACCCGTGACGCGAGTGACCAGTCCTCCCCAACAACATACACCGGTGGACACTACCCCGGCGGCACAAGCACCCACAGTCTCTACAGATCCAATGGTTACAGGAATATGCCACCTGTAAATAGAGGGCGTGGCTCCAGGTATTACCGCAAAAACTACAGAAATAGAATAACTGACGCGGAGGCCGTGGACCGCGAAGATAGCTCAAATTCGAGAAGAGACATAACCACAGTTCATCGTCTCAACCCACCTTTGCTATCAGGCGAACCTAACCCGATGGGTAGAACCAAGTGGATGAAAGTGGGATTCGGTCCTTGCTCACAAAGTTGCGCTGAAGGTAATGTGTTTGTTTTATTTTCCATATACCCATCTCAACTTATACATAAGGAGAGTAAACAGGTATAGATAAACACCCGTTTTGCGGATTAATCAAAATGGATTATGTATTACAGGCACCAAAAGCTCAAATATAAAGTGCATTCGACTATCTACGCGACAACCTGTTAGCGACGAATACTGCACGGGACAGCAAAAACCAAGGAAGCAAGTGAGGCGATGCAACCGGCAAGCATGTCCGGCCTAGTAAGTATATACTTGTAATAAATTGTAAGGACAGCAGACCATAATTACCACTCGCGTTTGATTACCGCTAACCTGTTTACTACGTCATCAGTTACGATGTTGGTGATTGGCTAGAGTGCTCTAGAACGTGCGGAAGCGGTCGACGCACCCGGACAGTCATCTGCCGACAGTTGTTTTCCGGGAATTTCACCTCCGCTGTGTCCCACAGTCGCTGTAGAGGGTTATCGAAGCCTCCATCACACGAGAGGTGTCTTGTGCGCGTGTGTGCGCACTGGGCTCCAGCGCAGGAGTGGTCACCGGTAAGTAGTAAAAGTGATATATTACTTCCGCAACAATTGTCAAACGAAACATAAATTAGAGTTTGTGAGGTTGAAATTCTTGCAGGCCTTGTTGGTAATGTGATTGTCACGTCGCTATTTTAGCTCTTGACCCCTAATGAGTGATCTAATCTTTAGACAATGTTAAATTGTGTTTGTGGCTGTATGTTTGCTCTTGGATGCGTAATATTAGTGCCTGACGAGTATTTTTAGTATCATATATGCTAAAATTAATAGTAAATGTACCGAATGAGGGATGCAAGTGTACGATTTCCTATAGCGCTCAGAAAATCAGGAATATAGTCGTTTCAAACTAGGATAATACACAACTAGCAGAACTGTACATAATGAAAAGTAATGGTTTGTTGTCATATTGAAGTGTATGGTTGTTTGTTGCTGAGTTTGCCCTTATGTTCGCAATTCCAGTAAGCGTGTGGTAAACCACTACCCCATATATTACGACATTTTTTACGCCATCAACCCTGCCTACGTGACTTGCACTTAACCCATTATGTACATCGTCGCATGAAACATTTATTCTAGGACCTACTAACACTCATTAAGTAAGGGACTTGTGTAATTTTCATCGAATTGTCATTGTGTAGGGTGGTGCTCACCCCCCAACACACATATTGCGGTAAGTTGTGACTAATATTTGACTGGGAAATGACTTATGTTGGCGCCGATTTCGTGTCAAGCTGGATAAATTGAACATGGGACTTACTGAGTAAAGGGTCGTGTTTACAATCGTTCTTGACAAACAAAGAATTTGTATAAATTATAAACTCTTAACAACCGATCGAATTCGTGCTATATGTTAGGTGTTACTAACCCTTCTTTTAATATTTTTATTTATTCCTAATTGCAGTGCAGTTCACGATGTGGCGCGGGTACGCAGTCAAGGCATTCAGTGTGCAAGTCGGGAGATGGACGGATCTTACCAAACCGGGAATGCGGCTCCCAAAGAAGGCCTGCTACGATGAGAACTTGCGATGCTGGCCCATGCTTGACAAAGTGGTTCATCACCGACTGGCAACAGGTAAGCTAAATACGCAACAAACTTTTCTTCTAATATTTAAAAGTAATGAGGATTAAACAACGATGTTTAACCAAAAGAATTTTTGTCGACGGTTCTTGTTTTACGCAATAAATTATTACAGGGTGGTCTGACTTTTTCTTTTCATTCTTTCTTGTATTTAAATTGTTTGTAATTTACATATTCCAACCTAGCATTTTGAAAATGTTAATCACGGTTTTCTGCAGTGTTCTGCAGACTGCGACCGAGGTCAGCAACGCCGGAACGTGGTTTGCATCAACACAGCCAATGTCCCTGCAGGTTGCCCGCGGAGACATCAACCGGAAGCTTCCCGAAACTGTGCGAGGTCCTCGTGTGGTGTTAAACACGAATGGTTTGCTGGGAAATGGGGCTCGGTAAGTTAAATTTTGATTTGTCAGACTATTTTGTATCATTGCATGCTTGGTTGATAATTTTCCGACATTCGCTACTCTTTATTTGTTTGTCTGCCATCTCTACCTCCGCGAATATCCATGTTTTCCTCAAACTTTGTCAAAGACAATAATATGAGGATTAGCACTGGCTTAACCTTAACAGCCAGTGTCGATTGGGAGATTACCACCTCTCACTTCCGCCATTTATCATCTCGCCTTTTTGTGCCGCTACCAAAGTTCAGAGACTAAAACTCGCAACGTATGTTTGCCTACACCCATCGAAGCGGTATATTTGAAGTATAATTACCACAGAGTCCAACCCTGCCTAACCAAATTAGATTGCATACCTATGATGTTTGTCTAGTTTGAACTTGGGTATGATGCTAATGCCTTGTCATTAGGGGGATGACTAGGCTGATCTGTTGGCTCCCACACGTTGTAATTTTCAAAAAGACTTTTTAGGAAACGGCTTTTTGGAAGATATTTTCGAAAACTTTTTATTTGCTTCTTTTTCTTATTGGATTATCACGAATTTTAGAAAAATATATTAGTGTCCACTGCTGTGCTGATTTATTACTTTTTGTTACGTATGACTGACGCGTTTCTCATGATTTGATTATGAAATTTATAGTCAAAACGACCTACGATTAAGAGAACGAGGTCTGGTCTTAGGTCTCATTACCTACCTATGCGCTTTGTGCTATGTCGGGTAATCTTTTCCTTTCAAATTAACATTACTCAACTCTGGTGTCAACTTGCACTTAGCGTGTTGACTAAAAATATGTTGTTCGCGGGCGAGAATCTCCTGTTCTTGCTCCATCACAAGTAATCGTCCACTCGTTTCAGTAAGAGTAATACAATCCCTTTGCGGTGTGTTGTGTTCCCGCAGTTTCATGCCAATGTTGTACGCCGGTAGAAGACGGGTGGCCGCTCAGACTTAATCCTGTTTCTGTTTTGATTCACTTAGCGCAAAGCAACGTTAATTATTTATGGACGGCCGACCACGAATAAGTATGTCCCAGCGATTAAAACTGATTCGCTAATAAAACGAATTAAAGCGCTCTGCATTTATATCCACTTTATATATATATAATATGTAATTCTTCACTGTCATATTTTGTGTTTCACTAATGAACTGAAAACAGTGCCATATAAAAAACACCAATTTATTTTCTCGTGCAGCTGCCAAATTGCAGGATTAACTGAATACACGGCACTTGAAAATACATTTACCAAGATCTACATCTTTTAATATATTTTTTTAACCCTTTTCACCAAGCAAAATGACATGTTGCTGATTTTAATGAATGGTCTGTAACCTTTAGGTTAAACCATAATGACAACGATCGGTTAAAAGATATTTTCATATACAACATTCCAAATGGTGAATTGAAAATCTTAAAATATCCTTACCGACGGATGAAATATGACCATATTTTCAATTGTGGTGGAGCAAAAAATTTTCGTTAAAGTTTTCTATTACATATGCATGAATTATTTGTTTAGGCATTCTTAACTCCATTTGTTTGCTGGCGTATTTTCAAAAGTTTACATTTCCGAAACTTTAATATAAAAAATTACGGATTTTACGCATCAACATAAGATACAACATAAAATCACTGGTTTAATGAAAGTTACCAAATGAACCTGACAAAGCTATATACTATGCTGACTTATTCTTGCATATCAAGATATCATTTTCTTATTGTACACTATACAATAATGTACATAATATTCGGCGAGCGGATGTTTGCTGATCACAACTGTTAAAATAATGTTGAATAATTTTGTATAAACCCCTAATTGTTACTAATATAATTATTAATTCGCAGTGCTCTAGTAATTGTGGACGAGGTATTCAAACTAGAAAGGCGACCTGTTTGAGTGTGGCAACAGACGGAACAATGTCAGTCGCTCCCGAAACAAACAACCGTTTCCCGTGTGAAATCAGTGAAAAGCCCGCTCTCCAGCGGCCGTGTAACACCCAGTCGTGTGGCTCTAGGTGGCACTATACACAGTGGACTGAGGTAAAACTATCTTGCTTCATATAACAGTACGGTCGTGTGGCCAAAATGGTTAACGCCGATACATCCACCGCCTCTTATACAAAAAAATGGTCCTAGTGACGAGCCCATCATGGGTTCGGAACTTGGCTCGGTATAAAAAAAAATCAGATAACACACTATTTTCGTTACAGATAACTAATTTACTACCAGCACGTTTTAAATGAAAATAACACACAAAAAATCAATTTAAGACAGTTATCACACCAAGGGACAAATGTACTTGTGAATTAATTTAAAGAAAATACATTAACAAACTTTACACATTTTAGATTTAGTGTAACGATATGCATTAGCATATATTAACATTTAAAAATCAAGAATGATTCAGGTAATTTCTTTATCCGACCAGGACTAGGTTCAGAGCACACCGTACCATTCTTATATCCTAAACGTGATTTTTTTCAGTGCTCCGTGTCGTGTGGTGGAGGGTCGAGGACCAGGGACGTTCATTGTCTAGATGAGGCTGGCCTGTTTAGTCCGCTCTGCAAAGCCTCACACAAACCCAAGGCAGCTGAAACATGCAACACAATTAGCTGCTTTGCGCTTAGAGGTAAATCACGTTATTACTTATTTTCGGTTTGTTGTCCATTTCTAGCTAAATGGATGTGTCGCGTGCTTGTTTTTAATTGAAATATCTACGTATCATGATTACAATTATATGGACTAGATTTATTCAGTACGCAATTGATCAGATCTGGTGCTATGCAGATTTGCATAATTCAATCCATTCTAACTCAATTCTACAGTTTTCTACCGTTACAGATCCAAATTGCGAAGACAAAAGATCCGACTGCGAACAATTAAAGAGAGCTCGTTTATGCAAGTATAAGGTGTTTCGCGACGATTGTTGTGCGACTTGCCCCAATCCCGATTCCACCCATACTTCATCACTGCACGGCCGATGAAACGTTCCAGGCTCAAATAAACTGTCTAATGCAGATGGCTAGTGCTGGTCACTAGATGCAGCTCGGGAGGTGCAAGTGTCGGCGCTGTCATGCTGCGATAACTCCTCTGCGGAGCTGTATAGTAACAGCGTGCTCAAATATATTGTGGCACATTTAAACTCAAGTTATACACAAAATATAGTATACCTTTTTGTTTTAAAAACATAACATACAGTATAAAAGATATAAGGCAGTTACAACAAATGTGATAGTTCGTGTAATGCGTTTAAAGTTTAAACTTTAAAAACAAAGATCAGCATATATCAAGTACATTTTTAAGGTGTGACAGAAGTAACCTCTCTCCTTCTTTTTTCTCCCCTCTCTCTTATACTCTTGTACTCTCTCGTTCTCTTCCGTTTTTTTCTTATCCTCCCTTCTCTCTCTCTCTCTCTCTCCTCTTCTCTATGTGGTCAAACGCTTGTTTACTTAACTGATGTTTTTGTTGAAATATTTTCACCGAATTTTTTTTTAGTATTATGTCGTTGTGTGTTTTTTAATCCCACGTATTTGACTAATCATGCACAGCTCCAAAGTGTAAATATATTTCTATGTCTGTTAATTGTAATCCACAAATTTTCCCGTATAGGTAGCTCAGCTGGCCATGCTTTATATACACAGCAATACATGCTCAGTGTAATATAGCTAAATGGAGATTTGTGCACGATACGTCTATCGCATTTTTAAGCTGTTATCAAGCTTATTCTTAAATTTGATTATTTATTACCCCATGATTTGCTGACCCAAGAATTACATGCTTTATAATAAAAATAAAACGACATATTGTGTACTTATACATTGTACGATTTCCGTTATTCGTTTCTTTTTTTAAATAGAAATAACCACGAGTATAGCAAAACGCGATAAATAACACGTCAATAAAAACAAATTATGTTTGTGCACAACCTCAATATAAACATTATAGGCCCTTTTTCCCATTACCTGACATGACTTGCCTATGTATGTGCTGTATGTGCAACGATTTCCTGCCAACCGGCACTCGATTTTAGCTCCGAAAATCCAATGAATAATTGATTTTCCATTGCAAAGTAACAGCTGCCGTCTTATCGACCATGCATTCTACCTGTTTTTCTATACTTATTTGGGCTCCTTTGCGATTTGCTTGATATATTTGGTTTAACTGTTATTTGAAAAGTTTTTGTTTAGGATCACGGAAGTTTTTAATATAGTTTAAATAAGGCAGTAATGAAGGCTATGTATACATAGTTATATTCAACCTTAATCATTCGTCGCCTATATTTTCCTTAAATTAAAGCCAAAAAATAATTTCGGATAAGCTCAGGGACAATACGCCGGATTTAGTAGCGCAAACGCGGTGTTTGTTGCAACAAACCCTAACTTATATTTATCAGCATTAATAATAGTCGTGCAGGAAGTTAAAGCAGGGTTTAACCAGTGTATGTTTGGAACCGACAATTGAATGACTTACGTCACTTGGCTTCCTGTAGTGCAATCGAGAAAGCTACTGTCTCTTTGTGTTTGTTAAACCACTTAGGAAACAATGATATGCGCGCTTAGTGAAGGATGTATATTATATCGCGTTGTAATTTGTAAAAGTGTGGTAGGGTTGTTCATGAGAAATCGGAACGCACTCGCTTGTTTCATTTTGTCAGCAGTAGGTAATTAAAATTACTAGTAGCAAGCAATGTAGGTAATTACAATTACCAAGGCTGCACGAGTACCCGACTATTATGCCGAAAACGCTTGATTACTCTGCCTGATCATCAGTACAGTGTTCAGAGGTAAACGGTCAAAACGAGTCCGTTGATTCAACTCACCGAGGGATTTCCACAGGCTTCGCAGGAGAAGCATAGTGGTATCTGGGGCAGTCGATATTATCGTGGTGTAGTAGACACACGTTAGGGACGATCTACGGTTACAAAAACGAAAAACAAAAACAGTAGGTTGTGATTTTGCTTGGTTATCCTTTATCCAAACAAGTACATGATAAAGCAATAATTTTATTTAAAACAAGTAAAGTTCCACAGAAACTATCCAGAATCAGAATTAATTTGTTAGGAGTATGTTACTTGAAGATAAGACATGTTAGCGTAAGCAGATATCCATCTGTATCTGCATAGCAAACACTGTGAGGACATGGACATATTGCTGAACAAAGTGGTCCTTTCATTATTACTGGTTTATGCTGTAATAGCCGCTTCAGTTGCTTTTCCACAAGACATCGAACCTAAACGACAGTTTGATGTGAAAGGTTTGTTGTTGTAACTTATGTGGTATAGTATGTTAAAACAGTGTCGTTTTGTTTATGTGCAGCAACGTCGCAATTTCCGGTGTTCGTTGGAAAAGGTCCAGGTGGCAATGCAGGCGATTTAAGCGATGTTCAGCAAGTCACTGTAATTGAGGATAAGGTTATCATATCAGCCAGGTACGAGTACATTTTGTATCTGAATCTACGAATGCATACAATTTGTAACAGTTAAGTGTTATCATTGGCCATGCTTAGAGCGGAAACGGTAAACAGGCGGAAGTAATACATTGCATCATAACACGCGTAGCATAATTCCAACTCCCATACAGCCGTGTTTTGTGTCATGCAAGTTTTTTTGTCTTCAACAAGAGTTTATGGTAAAATAAGTTGATCTGGAATATATATATATCCAGTAACAATCCATGGTTATATATATCCAGTAACAACCCATGTATATATATATATCTGTTATAAATTATCTTTGCGCATATACATTATGTGATGTCCCGATTTAGTTCTCTGATCGATAAACATTTTCTTTCAATCACTTTTGGTATTGTAATGCCCCCAAGAGACTCGATCGATTTAAGTTACAAAACCTTTAATTAACTATCGCAGTCAACATATGGTCGGTGGTGCATTCGAATTATACACGCACGAAAACGCATTTCCCTATATTAGATTATATTGTTCTTCTTATAATAGCGTTTCAAATTTTAAATCATATAGTTCCGCTGCCTACCTTACACATTTAACACATACACGCAGCATATTGTACCTACAAACAAACACCCTCGTCTTAAACATATTTATTTTTATTTTTACAGAAATTCGATATACCTTTTTGAACCTCAATCTTTTAATCACACTGGAAGTCAGATATCATTTAAACAGGTCAGTGCCAATTCCTAATACGTTATCACAAGTCTAATACAGCCAAACTTTTAATTTAATTTATCATCTGGCTATATCTTATACATAGTAAAATCAATATATTACTCTGTTTTTTTATTTATATTTGTGCACTGATTTAAACGATTGGCTTGTATATATATCAGGGTTAAAATATTGTAAAAGTAATATTTAAACAAAATTAATAATGGTAAAATATGTTTTATTCGTTGGTTATATTTGGATGGAAAGACGATGACCTAACACGAAAGGTTATCATTTACCGGGCTTTTAACCGGTTTGAAGTCTATACTAAATCCAATAGACCCAACTGGGCAGTTTATTAGAGCTATAGGAAGGTAATCAAACTTCTACTACTGTTTTAGGTTGTAAGGTGGTATCCCCAAAACGATACCAGGTGCCACCAGAAAACGGAAGATATTCGAAACTGTCAAAATTATATAAGGGTGGTGACGCCAATCTCAGCCAACTCTGTCCTTGTGTGCGGTACAAATTCTGCTAAGCCAACCTGCCGGGAATACCGGGTAATTTCATTTTAAAGTTGCTCTTTAGCCTGGTGCTCGGATTAATCATAATTTTTTAGCTCTATCATACCTTTAATTAAGGAGTAGTGCTTTTTAAATACGGCCGCAAATAATGGCACATAATTTTATTGACTAAATTGATAAGAATAGTTCATTTTCAGTGGTACGACGGTACATTTAATCAAAGGTATGACGAAATACCTGGGATTGAAAGATTTAAGGTCCCCTACGATGATTCAACACAATTCTCTTACTTATACTCGGGTAAGCATTTTTTGGTAATATGTGACGTTTTTGGTAGGTTTTATCATACGATACGTTAATTTTGTGCCATGCCAGCAAGTTTGCCTCGTAACATCTGCTAATCATATTGCGATGCTATTCTTGCAAACATCTATTTTCCAGGAGGCTATATCTTCTCTGCTCTTCGGATTGATCTTCTTCGATCCAACCCGTCCGTCGCTCGGAGTCCAGTGACTGATTCAAATAACCCGTTCACCGGATCTTCATCACTTGTTGGGAGCAACACCCCCCTGCCGAGGCTTACGACTGATGAGTCGATTAGGTCTTTGAGAGATCCTCAATTCGTCGGGATGGTGGATACGATGGAGAAGATATTTCTATTTTTCCGCGAAGAAGCGATTGAGGCATCGGATGACACGGATAAAGTAAGACTTTACTGCATTAAATATAACAATTATTCTCTTGTCATAATGGAATATATAAATGTAATTGACAATATGGTCTCATTTTTAAATTAAGTTTTTTTGGTTTATAATGTATTTTTACGCAGTGTATAATGTCATTAGCTTGTACGCGTAATTTTATATTGTAGTATTTTACTTGTACCCATCTACATTTGACTTTCATAGACAATATACACCATCACAGGTTGTTTATTCAAGAGTAGCTCAAGTCTGTAAAAACGACGAAGGCGGAACGTCTAGTTTATTGCGCAACAAATGGACTTCCTTTTTCAAAGCCAGGTATGAAATATTTAGTAGCTGGCATACTGCGCTTGCATTATTCATTCATGACTGCTGCTGTTGTGCGCTGTAATTAAGTTGCACATGGGAGTATATAGTCCTCAAGCTGTGCCTCGTTCCCCTTGCGACTGTTCTTTGAATTATAGATTGATGGATTTTCCAGCCGAAAGTCGATTTGAATTCTAGGGATTTCCTCATTGAAACGTGTTCTTAGGTTGAATTGCTCCATACCAGGAGATCGACCTTTTTACTTCAATGAAATACAACACGTCACTCAACCGATCGATTTAAACGGAAAGATGACGATCTTTGCAACCATGACAACACCAGAGTAAGCACTATAAACCACGATCTGCTGTAATTTATAACTAATTTTAACATTGAATGTCTAGTATAAGAGCAAAAACCACAAATTACGTTCTTCGGGCGAATCCCTTAGTTTGTATTATCTTGAACCCGGGGTATTAGTAGGTTATACTAAAACTATAGCAATAAACATAGTGTAAAAAATAATTACATTACCTTGGTATCCTAGTATGGATACAACAGTGTTCGGAATTATTGTTTTTATAACCCCCCTTTGCACTTTCCGAGGTAAATATAAGTATATTTTCATATTTTACGTATATACTTCTATAATATCTATATGGTTGGTAATTACAAATACCATATTGGATTTACAGCAAGCCAAACGGTGGATTTGATTGATTTTAATTATCCATAACAACACAGCCAACTAGTTTTTATGCGAAACTGTAAATACAGAAACAGCATTCCTGGTTCGGCAGTCTGTGCTTACACAATGTACAGCATAGCGACAGCAATGGCTGGGAATTTTAAGGAGCACAGCAGGACGTCCGGCTGCTGGAACAAAAACTCACCTAACACTCCTAGACCTCATCCTGCTCTGTGCAAGTCGCAACGTTAGTAGTTTCGTCAACTAAAACTGTTTGCTTTACAACTGAAAACGATCTTTATTTCAGCTGTTCGTGTCCCGGTGGAACTGAAGTTTATAAAAGAACACACAATTATGTCTGAATCAGTTCAACCGCTGGGTGGCGGTGCGTTCTTTACTCGGACCCAATCCCAAGCGCGTTTCACCGTAGTAGCTGCAGACACCAAGCTAGATCTTCCCAATATAAGTAATGCCAGCATGATTTATATCGGTGAGTAGATACTTTTGTGCTGGTTTTCGAGATTTTATTTATAAAGATGGTTATGTCTTGAAACCTTGTCACTTTAAGTAATCTAAACAAGGGTTTTCCCCAATTTAGGTACCGACCAAGGAACTGTATTAAAGGTGGTAACATTTGGCTTGGAATCTTCTCGCTTGCGGAAAACCCATTTTTTGGAGGAATTGTTTGTATATAGAGCTAGCGTTTGTCAAAAGGAAGGAACTCAAGCTAAGGATTCGACTAACAACGGAATGAACAACAACGCAAGAAACCCAAAACAAGTTCTCAGCATAACAATGATTCCAGGAAATGACGTTATTCTAGTTGCATTCCAACATTGCGTAATATCAGTTCCAAAACAACTCTGCAAATCATACACTTGCAAAGGGTAAGATGTTTAAAATGGTAATAGGATTAAAAAACATATGACCGGAATTCACATCAGACAATAAATTTCCCTCTCAAATAACTCTAGATACTAAACAAATGACCAACTGTTTTGTAGGACCTGTATTTTGTCTTTGAATGATGTTGCCACCTTAGTCAGTTTCAGTCGTAAAACGGTTAACACACGTCGTAAAAGACTAACGAATAAAACCTATTAAAATTTATTCATCTTACCCAACAGCTTGTCATAACTTAAAGCTAACTTGGCGGCGTAGGCACGAGGTAGTTTGAAACGCCATTATATGTGTCCCACCCACGCGGATAAACAGACGTATTACGTATATTCCCTCTTATTCCATTCCAAATTTTCAGCTCGTGCATTCAGTCCGGCAATCCTTACTGTGGTTGGAGAAATGGCGAATGTATAGCTCTTACAGCTGACTCATTGAACGACTTTGAACAGGATTTGTTTTCGACCAGGACCGATCTATCGGATTGTGATCAAGGTGACCATACAAAATTATGTTCCAAGTTTATACTTGCCAGGAAAATGCTATTCTATTAGGAGTTTGGTTTAGTTATGTTAATTACCGTTGCTAAATGTCTGTTGGCTGACTGCTACCGAACGTAATCTGATAATTACACAACATAAAAATGTTGAAAATGTTGTTACAAAATGTACGTGCTTAGATCTCGTTCAATGAAAGCAGACCTTAGTGGATTAAACCCTTGTGGCCTGTCACAACATAAAGTACAATATTTATTATAATGTGTCACGGTATAGTTCAAAAGGTTTCCGGCAACATATTTATATATTGTTTTTATATTTCCAGACCTTAATGCAAGCCTTAACATCGGAGATTGCTGTGTGGGTACTGCTGGCGCTGTGCTGCCTCTGGTGGTTGGTTTAGTGAGCGTGTTCACCTTCGTCCTTCTCATCTATTTAATCTTTGCGAAATGCAAAGGAAACCGACGCCTGTAAGTTTCAATATGCATGCTCCTGAATCCTTTGAACAGCGAGTAGTCATTGCGGTTTTATTTTGTCAGTAATTATATCTTAGTAAACCTATTTTGATAACAATATTAAGTGTCATTCAAAATTCTTAATTGCAGACGTCGAACACGAAGGAATTGTACTACTTCACTATGTCAAACAAGAAACGGGGAGTCATCCAAGGTAATAATTGATTTAAATATTTTAATCCGATTTTCCCCTAAAACATGATATTTGTGTTAAAGGACCATGCGGGACAAGAAACACGAAGTCGACGATTTTTCCAGAGGAAATCGAAGAAGGACTATCCACCTCGCGTCTCCATTGAACCATCTTCCGCTGGCACTCGTCCTTCACTGCGTAGCAACGATTCTGTCTTTGAAGGAACCCATGAACCCTTGAACAACGCAGCTAATGCTTACCCAAACCCTGAATATAGTAATCTTCATATAGTAGAGAACTTAACCCGCACCGGGCAAGACAGCGAAGGGGAGAGCGCGTGGAGCGAGGATCATTTTGAAAGTGACAACCCTACTTCAAGTCAATTAGCTTCGCCGACAACGAACCAAGTAACTTCAAACTCGCAGTATAACATGAACAACAACCGGGCGATCGGCGTAGCACATATGATGAATCGAAAATCAAGCGGACGAATATCACAAGTTGTCCGCCCTACTTTTATATCAAAACCAAGGGTTAAAATGGGCTCCCATCACCATGGAACTGAAGGTTATGGTTCAACCAACGAGCAGCAACATCCCCGACGATCATCCACTCCACCACGGATTGTCACCAACCCAAATTACTTGCCAATCTCTCCATTTGTAAAGCGCACAACCGTCCCGGACCTGTATGACAACCACAACTTCCTTCCTCCAGATGAACATGATTATGAGAATATAGAAGGTTCGACGATTCAAAGAGATGACTTCCCGCCACCACCCCCGTGCGCTCGCTCCCCAACAACTGCTGAAGTGACCTCCCCCTCAGCGATGAAAACGTTCAACACTTTGCCTATTTCCAGTTCATGGTTTCCATCGCCTCCGGAAGTGAATGAAACTTCGATGGCGAAGCGTCGACCATCTGAACTGAGAGAAACTACTCCATTGACGCAGACGCATAAATTACCTGCTTCGGAACGAGCGCATGTAATCTCTTCCTCTACTTCCGGAGATTCTACCAGCAGTGGATTTGTGAGTTCTTCCTTTAGTTCCCCACCGTCGAGTTTAAAAGAGAAACCAGGATCATCAAGGAAAGCTTTTATCGTAGCTAAAGGAATTCTTACAGCACAGAGCTTTGTTTCCAGCAAAGGTTCAAAAAAGTCACGAAAAGATAGTGTATTTGCGCTAGAGGAAACCGAAGCAGAAAACGCTGACGCATCGTCTCAAAGTTTGGAACACGATGAGGATAATTACATCAACAACTTCCGAAGCCCGGAGTTTAACGATGGGAGTTCGGAAGAAGGATTCAGTGAGAATTCTCCCACTACACCAAGCGATAGGTTGACACCTTCCCCAGCTAAAAGTAAACCCAAAAAGTGTAACCGACTTTTTAAACTGAAAAAGAACAAGAGAAACAAAAAAGATAAGAATCAAGGAATGCTTATGCCGGATGTTGAAACGTTTATCAGTCCTGCCTATGATGAAGATCCGGTTATTCCTACTGTCGTGGGCTGGAAGGAAATCGAGTACTCGTCACCAGCTGCAAATTATGAACACGACAACCGAGACGCCACCAACTCGTCGTTCCAATCACCTGAAGAAAATGACAGATCAAAATTCAATGCTCGGTCCTTTGATGACTCGTACCTGCCCAGAGATTCGAACTTGCCACCCTCCCAACCGTACGCATTCTATACGATGCGTCCAAAACACCGAATGCGACAAAGCATGCCGAAAATGCGTAACACTGACAAATCATGGGCAAGAACCAATAATCCATTACCAGTTCCAACGCCGGCAGTTCCAGATGTTATTTAATCCAAAATATTATTATTTTTATATTGTATATAGTCCTGTAATTATTCTTCATTGAACAAATACGTCGTATGTCGAACATTTACGATCCAATTCACATTTTTACCGCAAAGCAGTGTTATTTGTAAATATAAAGAGTTTTATGTGCCGTGTTATATAGAGACATTCAAGTGCATGATATATTGCATCATACTATTGCTGCGCCCAGGCACCGAATCACTGTACAATTTCGAGTTGATTTTCATGTTGTAGTTAGTCGTTTTAGCATGTAGTATGTTGTACATTTTTATGATTATTTTTTGTACTTTGCACTGTCGTGTACATATACTAAACGTTATACTTGCAGCGAACTTTAGCGGACCAACAAAGCGGTAATAACCGTGCAGCATGTACATTTTGTATATAGTTTTATGTTGTCTTGTATCTTATTAATATCCAGACGTCTTAGCGGTATCAATCGAATTACTTTGAACTAACCGAATAATGTATACCTTTATTTTATACACGTTGATACAAGCGTTATCTCCTGTGTAATTCGAGTAAAACGAACATACTTCTACGCTTTCCAGCACTTTTAGTGCAATAATTGTTGATCATGTATGCGCACATTGCTTAATGAAACATTTCTAGTTCTGTTTTATATCTCTGTGTACCGTTTAAAGAAAATAAATCGAAATCACACAATCGAAAAGTAGTTGTTGAAAAACTCAGAACAGCGATTATTAAAATTAGATTATTAATTAAATTATTTTACGCAATTTGAAATGCCTAATATTAGTAGTTGAACTGTCGAGCTATACCTTATTGGCGCGCTTTTTGACATTCTTCAATACCCTGTCGTCTAGACTCTTCTAAGAGTATTCCTTTTTTTCTGACTATTCCAATGAGATCTTGAACACATTTTTGCAAATACCAGCATCTATTGTAGTTGTGGTGGTTTATTTCAAATATTTTAAGTCTCGCGTACACGTTTTCAATTGAAAAGAATGTTGAGGTCTGCTGGTATATTAATGCAGCGAAGATAGTGGCATGGAAGAACCGGTTGCGCGCAGATGTCGCTCGGAATGCACAAGACAGCATAGAGGGTGCTAGGCGGAATAGCCACTTTAAAATGCTTAATGCGGCCAAGAGCCTACTTAGCAGCTGTAGAGTACTACAGGTTAGTTGAAAGGCAATTGTGGTAACTGAAGATGAGCCCACCTTACCTTAAGATGACTTTCGCCGTTTAGTAGACATTTCTGAGCAGTTAAAACGATGTGCTCTGCGATTCGTTAATTCTACAAATCGCCATTTTACGACATATTTTCGGCGGAAACGTATATTTAATCGCTTGCTGCAATACTGTCAAAATTCCCCATGATGACATTGCTGGACAGAGTACCGGAATGTTTTGTTCGCCAAAGAGGCGTCAGTTGCGCTGATCAAGCGATCAAATCACCATGCGGTTACTGCACGTGTAGTCAACATTTCCCACACGATACCAATTTCAGGCAAATATTCAAAAGTGTGAATCACGACAGGAAATTTTACTCCAAAGTAGTGACGGTTCTTGGCTGGAATGAATGCCACACGACTAATTAGAAGTAAAAATTTAAATCCTTTATTATCCATGATTTAATTATAAAGCTACAATTTTGTGTCGTAAGCGAGTAAATTTTCAAATGTAAACAGAAAATGTAACATATTTATCACTGGTAACATATATTGTCAATTTTTTATAATGTGATAATGAAATGTTTGAGACTATAATTTAAACTTGGTACCTAATTCAACTGGGCAATCGACCTAATAATACGGTCGGCTTTCTATTTTGAGCTGTATCACAGGTTGCCGTTTCCTTGCGCATTTTGTTCAAGTAAATAAAAATTTACTTTGCTACGATTACCAACCTCAAAATAGCGATAATTTTATTAGCGTGTGCTTCAGAAGGCATTTTAGATTGGCTTGGCTTGTGCAATGTAGGAATACTGAAAATAGCTACAAATTTTTAAACATTGAAGTAAGGATTTAAAAAGTTATTAGGAGTAAATATACATTTTTTAAAAATTTCGGTAAAGAAAAATTAACGCAGGACAACATTTGGCCAAATCACAGTATTATAATAGTATAGCCTAAATAAACGATATGCTTTAAAATTGTAAGGTATGAAGTCCACTTAGTGCAGCTGGGCGTTAGTTTACTTCGGATAAACGATGGCTATCTAATACACATAGCGCAGTCACGCGATGGTATTGTGTTTTCAATATCGCTAACAATGATCCAGGTTTCGTTAGTGGCTTCTGCCATAACTTCAACAATAACGAGGCCGGAATGTTTATTAAATGACGGCCATCGATAACCCCCTGCTCAGTTTGAGGAATGTATAGTTCTCGGGAATTTTATTCATGGCGTGTCGAAACGTGGACATTTGAATGGAAGGAAGAATGTCCGATATTGCTGACACGGTGCAAGAGTGCACAATCAGTGAAGTCACTAACAGTATGAATTTGTATGGTATAGGTTAGGAGAAGGACAAGTGGTGATAAATACACCTTATCCGAAAGCTTGCATTAGTTACCAGGTGGTTAAAATTATGGTATATAGTCAAGCAATGTGCAATAGGAGTTCTTGAGTCAAAATAGAGTTTTGTACAAACCGTGGAGAGAGTGATGTCAAATCTCGGTTGTCATTTCTTCACTGAAATGTCAAGTGGCATCGTCGATGTCTATAAATACCGAAGTATAGCAAGCTTCGGACGAGTATCCCATCTTGAAGTGTTAATTCTGACGTCCGGGGTCAACTAGGGAGTTATACTTTTCGTGCGTCACAGCACTGTCAATTTCAACAGCAACCAACAGTATCTCAGGCAATGCATCAATCGACCATGAAGTAGATGTATTGGTTTAGTGTTGATTTCCTCGAGAGTTCAAGCGTGAAAATTATCTTTTTACTAGCCGTTTGATATAACATATTTTTATACAGAGTTTTGCAATACATGGAATTTATGGGAGGTATTTTTAACACATATTACTTAAGGTTTCCATGCTCATTGTTTTAAGTACTTAAGGAATTGTTTGTAACTCTTAGGAAGAAATATTGTTGTGTTACATTCGCGTGTGGTCAGGTGGGTGGCGGCATCGATATATATGTGGCTATATTTCTCATTCTTGTCCATATAGTTAAACTAAGTTTCTAGATACAGACCCCAGAGAGATCAATTACAATGTTTGTTTAAATACAACTCGATAGAATATATAGTGTTTCAAGATACAATGAAGTATAATTAATTGGAGTCTGAAAATAGACTTACAACAAATTATTTTTGAATCAAGTATTCTATTGATATATCTATTATAAATTGATTTGGAGTATTCACCTGAATCACCGAAAACCTATTTGGATGTATCAGTGGTCGGTTTTCCCCTAGCCACCACCACCGGGTACAGACGCATCATTAAATTGCCGCATGCGGTGGTAAACGATAATATGAACACCGAATAAGCAAGATGAGATTATGCTGGGCAGCTTGGGCATTTATTACTGCAAATAATGAAAAAGTTTAATCATCTGCTTTGCCACAAACAATTGGCCTCCAAAGTATTTTCACCTGATTTCACATTCTTTTAATTTCAATTATGCTAATACAGTTATAATACGGCGCTAATTTTGCTTCCCGTGTTTTGTAGACACGAAGGAAGGAGTGTACTTTTCGCGCGAAGAGAAAAACGCATACACACACTACAAAGGTTCATGTCTGAGATATAGCAAACTTAGTTTCCGATCAGCAGGTTAGGGTGCTTTAGGTCAACTGCATTGTGCAGATTTATTAGAAATTTATAAGTCGTTAGAGCCGTTCCACATTTTTATTAACAATGTATATTTGAACAACCTTCGGTTACACGTGTATGTATACTTTATTAAGGTTTATAGGGCACCGAACCCAGATTGTTCAGCGACATTTTATAATATTGTAGTGACGCAGGTGAAGTTTGGTTTTCTGGAAGTTCTTGTTTGCATTTGTCGGCTAGGTTTGCCAGGCTACCCCTTAAGCAATTATCCCGCATACTTAGCAAGAGATCAATTATTTTTACTGATTCCGAACTGATACGATCAGGTAAAGATTACTTTTGTACCGCATGTTGTAGAGTGGTCATTACCGACCAAAATATGGTGATATATGGCTTTTTTAGTTTCAGGAGTTAGCGCATGAATAACTTTGTACACTGATTTGTTTGAATAGCTGTTACTTCTGAACTGGGTTTAACAGTCGTTTTTCATTATCACAGTACTACAACATGATGTGTATACTTCAAACGCTTTACCGAATGACAGTTTGTGCGGTAAGTTCAATACTGTGTTATTAGGTTACTACTCGCAATATGTCGGGTTTTATTTTCACCTACTTATATACAAGTTTTAAGTTAGCAGTATAACGAATATCTTTCGTCAGTGTGTACTAGCACTTGAGATAAATCCACACGTGCGCGAAAAATATTCGGTTCTGCATACTCCGTATCACGCGAGTGGGTGTTTCAATCACAGTGTTTGGTATTCCGAATGCCTGTCGCTAAACCTGTCTCCATGGCGCTTCCACATCAAACAATACAGAAACACTTGAAAGTAGGGTCAAATACGTTCGTATAAACAACCCCGTGAAAGTGGTCTCAAGCAAGTGTACAGTGTGTTATTTTATTCAATAAACAGACTTTGCTAGAACCGCTGTGAAGTTCCACGATTAAAAATAATCCAAACTACGTTTGGCCACGAAAGTTAGTTACTTGACGTCCTTTCATTTTAGTAATGTGCATTAATTTTTGTAATTAAAATAATTTGACATTTGTACTATTTGTATAAGTTTACAGTATAAAAATATTAATAATAATCATTAATTTTCTTTGCATCGTATAAATTGATATATATAGATATCAAACGCCTATTAACGCTAAGAACCGGAATGTAGAGTATGTGCCAAACCCAAGCTCATTTATGCTTGCCGCTGATCTTCTATTGACAGCGATTCGCTCCGAGAGACTCGTGTGAGGGCTTCTCGCGTGGCTCAGGGTCGCTTAGACCAGGGGCATTGGCGTGACTGGCACTGTAGTATAATTCACAATATTTTGTGACGTAGTGAAAACTATTTATTTTGTGACGACTGCAGTTTAAAGTCTTCATAATTTAAAGTTGAGTAAAGTTTACAAATGTTTTTTCGCATTGATTTTAGTAAAATGTAACACTTATGAAATTTTGTTCCGTTTAATTTTCCCTTATAATTGTTTAAATGGTTTATATAAAACAGTTACAAAAATACATCAAGTTTAGTAGCAAATGTGAAACTCAGGTAAGATACAACATGCGGTCAACAAACGCGGGACAAAAATGCTGGTTACAAAATTGTAATCTTTACCAAAAGCTCCATGACTGTTGCATACGTAGCAAAAGTCGTAAATTTATAGTTTTTGTTAGCTGCAACCTTGTCGCGGCTTGACTAGTGGTTTACGTTCCATCTCAGCAGGATTATACACACTAAGAATTTAAGAGCAAGTGCCAATTTGCGATATACTATACAAATTCAGCACAATAGAAGTGCTGTGAAATTAAACCTATCCCTGCCGCGTATATGACCCGCTGAGCGAAACCCGCAACTGCGCCATTAATGTGAGGTCTTTGCAGCATTGTGTACAGTATACACGATTAGAATCCTAAAGTATATTTTATCCAATCACTTGATTTATAGACTTGAAATCTAAAATTGTATAAAATAAAGACAAAAGTAGTATTATGTCATCAGTTTTTGGTGTCGACTGTACTGTTTTTTCTGTAATGTGTTCGCAAGCTGTTTGGATGACAATAGCGGGGATGACTTATATCTTGCACGCTAACCTAGGATTCCTATCTGGTATTTGACGACACGATAAGGGCTGCTGACGGATTATGAGGGTGTGTCAGTGTCACAATAATTGTAAACGTACGGACAATGCGATTAAAATCATTTTATCGCTCCATTGGCTCGAATTCCATGTGTAGGAAGCTAACCCTACTTAATCACTTGTCATGCTGGGAACTTGGGGAACGGCAACTTTACACTTTCCTATGTATAGATATATAGCCCCACACCAATTAACGGAGCTTAGGGAACTGATCTTTATTTATTCTTCTGAGTGTTGCAACCCTCCCACCTAATCCAGCGTAACCATTTCTCAAGCTCTATTAGCTGATGGGTCTGTATAGTATACATTGCAGACTGAATATAGCTTGCAGTTTCTATCACAAACAGATTAAGCGATAGTTTCTCTGCAAAAGGTATCCTGTGTTTGCCCCCAATGCGCCCCTCGTACCACATACATCGACACGAGGTCTCAAACAATTGCTACTTTCTCACGAAGTTCCCTTACTTGGCAGCTAATTTTGTCGGCATGCTTGCAAAGCCCTTGCTGTAATTATCGAGCTGAGGCTTTCATCTTATTTTAGAGAAAGATTAATAAAACCGTTGAAACGTGCAACGCGATTACACCTTACGTATTATAATATACTTTGCTCTGCAATTAGTATCAGTGATTTATAAGATTAATGTTGTTGACCTTGGTTCACCTTTCCATAGACTCCATCAATCACGTTCGGTGTCAATGGAATCGCGTCAAAGAATAAATGTTAACGAATTGCCTCACTCGTGATGAATGATTTGTTTTCCTGCAATTTTATCGAGGTGAATCGGTCCACTATGTCCAAAAGTGGCGCTGATCGATGCGCTTGGAAGTGAACGTGATTCGCATACCAATACCGAATTCCGGGGAATCAACTTCTTGGTTTGCAGAATGGTCGTAAAAGGAAATGTTGTCGAAACAACCCACCGCCCCCTGTCAATGCTACTTTAACGTTTTTAATCGACCGGTCGTTTTAAACAACGATATTTACTTTATATGCAACGAATCTGTTTGACTTTATTCGATTCGTTTTATTTTTAACTGTAAACATAATTTCCTAAAAGATTAATCATAAAAAGCTTGGCGGGTTTATGTTTCGTATTCATATTTATGATTTTTCGTTTCTGAATTGACTCTATCTATTCAAACTTGTATGCGTACCTCGTAGCTTGTTTGCTTAAACCAATATGTTTCATTAATTTTGAAAAATTGATAATCTTGGAAGGTCCAACGTACAGAATCTGTAAACGGACGTCTACATGTTGTTCTAGCCAAAGGTCACATTTGTTCAAGTTCGCTTTCGCAAACATCGTCCTCGTGTTATACTACGGAACCGCTCTATCAAACCAAAAACGTCTCGGTACCCGCTTAAAGGTGTCAAATTATCCGGTCAGATTTCGTAAGCCAGAAATATACCTTATAAATAAGCACTCGTACCCATGGTACAGCAGTACAGTTTTATTAACAAACGGTCGCTCACGGTTTGGTTCTCGCGTACACTACGATTGAAGTGGACATTGCTTTTAAAACTTGTCTGGATGGCGTGCTGTGTGTGAAAACACTCCGATAAGCAATTCAACATCTTATAAAGTTACACCCAATCCGAACACTGGCGACAAAGCAAATGTTACTACTATTCGTACCATTTTATATTGACCTTCTATTTTAGGCAATTCATATAGTGATGTTATTTTTTATTCTTAGGTATTGTTGCCGCTTGCCACCAAAGGATTACAATTCCCATCACACGAAGCAGTTAAGGAAGCTGTGGAAAATGTAAGTTGAATATTTTATCATACAATCAATATTTTCTTTAATAACGCTATTGTTTTCGGATCCTTCTCAATTTGGATTTATTTAAAAGCTATGCGACAGGTCACACTGTTTGAATAGTTATTATGCGACCTTGAATTTGCGCTGTGTATACCCGTACATGGCAGTTGATAGGTTTCTTTTGACAGAATCTATGTTGGCATTGGAGATCTTAACCGATTTCGCAGCGACTGTTGAACTGGCGTGGGAATCATTTGTCTTGGCGTCAACCAGCACGCCGTGTAATATTACATATATTTAACATAGGAAAAACACACGTAGACATGAAAACATAATGGAATCTCGTATCGCTTCGGAATAGTAATATTTGCTGATAATATCGTTTGCACCCAGTGGTCGAAGGCAAATGCGTGACTTGTACAGTCCTTTAATAAACAACAATATGAAACAGAAATTTTGACTTTTAATTATTATTATTCGCATTCCTTTCTGTAATTTACATCTATATGACTGTGTTTTCGATATAATTACGCCTCTTAAGTCGGCAGCGTAAAGTTTTCCGCCAGTCACTGTACCACAAATCTCTAGAGTTTCCGTTCAGAAGATGTGGATTCTAAATTTAGCCCGTGCTTGTAAAAGCTTGCCCTGAGATATACGTTATTGATATGACATAGCATTGGCGAATTTAAGACTCTGAGATTTGGAATCTATATTTACATACTGGCCACACTTCACGTTTCGCTAAGCGCCACTTACACTATACATCCTCATAGAGAGATAGAATCTTTTTAAAATGGATGGCCTATCATTTTAAAATGTATAACGTAGACAGGCAACAAGACTATTTTCATGTATTTTTTATTAAATCCATACATTCAACATGGATAAAGTTAGAGTTAGATCATTATACATTCATGGTGGCTGTGATCATATATAGTTTGTATTTTAGCAGCAATGCTAAATATTGTTTGATATTTAATGTGAATTTTGCTTGGACGTTTATTTTCTACAGGTTAATGTAAATGACGAGGGAAAATCTTGGTCTCCGTGGAGCGATTGGAGCGAGTGTTCGCGGAGTTGTGGCGGTGGATCATGTTATAGAAGACGTGTGTGTTCCTCGTAAGTTTCGTATGCGTCGAATGCTTTATCATCCTCAAATATATGGCGACTGGTTTTCGTTTGCTGAGTAACCACCAATGTGGACATGTTACAACGTTAAGTACGAGACATATACAAGATGTAGAGGTTCCAGTAAAAGTTTGCTTAAAGACAGTTCATGTGTTTGCGCAGGGATTTCTGCGAAGGCTCCAGCGTTGCGTACGAGACATGTGAAAATCAGGTAACCAGTTGAATATTAGAATTATATTTTTTCAAATTAATAATAATTTTTTTTCCATTTCACAACCGTGATTTTACGAATATCCGGAGATATACAAGTGTAACACTAACACCTTCCATCCATGGAAATGGTTTTAAAATACAATTTGTTAAACAAGGAAATATAGCCCATAGGTCGTAAATTCTTTCATTTCGCAGTGACTATTTCCATTTGCAGAACTGTCCGGATGGTTCAGTGGACTATAGAGCATCGCAGTGTTCATTCTTCAACAATCTCCGATACTTCGGCAACTTGTACTCATGGCAGCCTGTGGTAATCAGACATTCACCGTGTGCTCTGTACTGTACTGCACACGGCACCAACATCACTGCTAAGTTGGCGCATCAAGTTCTCGACGGCACTAAATGCAGAACAGGATACAACGACATGTGTATAAATGGAGAATGTGAGGTAAAACATTTTTTTTTTGAATTTATAATTACAGTTGTAAAATTGCACATTAGCCCAGACAAATATAGCCTTATTTCCTATTTATCTAAATTCTAAATGTATTTAAAATGTTAAAATAGATAACTAACTGTGCCAGAAATTAAACATCAGTTAACAGAACATTTTAGGAGGTGATTTTTGGTGAACAATTTAACACTGAGATGTGAAGAGATTTTTTGAATTGATAATATTAATGGCATCCGCAATGTATCGTTTTACTTTACCAGCCTCGAAACTACTTCCGAAATCTGATAACCACCGTATTTCCTAAAATAAATCGCGAGTTACCTAATTTTTATAAGTGCCAAAACAAATTTCCATGCTTTGGCAATGATGTTTACGATTTTAGTTTTCATGTGCAAGTTCTGCCAATTATTTACCAGAGGGTAAATGTTTCGATAAGGGGCGTGTTATTTATGTAAAAATCATGTAGCCGAAAATAGACCCGCGGTACAAAAGTGCGAAGTCTAAAACTTGTGATACAAATGTGCTTATTTTGTCATTAATCAAAAATAATCGTGGCCCATAAAATACCTCCATGAAGCTTTGTAACCCCTGGTTGATAATACGATGCTTGTCACAACTTGGCTCAGTGGGGTGCTTTAACAGGTGATGATAGACATTCGCTGGAATCAAGTTCTTGCTTTCACTACGTGATTTTCAGCACAATTAACATTGGTTCATTTGTTCTTACAAACCAACGTTGATAGTGTAATCGTTTTGTGATTGCCAGGAGCTGCTCTGTGGCTATTAATTGTCAACTGATCGACGTAATATGCAACAATGCTTTCATTGTATTATTAGCTATGTACTGTGTGTGTTCTGAAAACTTGTGTACTTCAGTACTTATCCAGGTGTGAACACCATGCGAGTTATACATTTGCGGTTCTTACCACTTGCTTGCTTTTGCACATTCCATCACCGTTTACTCTGTGGCGTCATAAACACCCGTCCTGTGCCACATGCACTCAGGATTGTAATTATAAGAAGGTTTAAGTTATTTATTATACGCGTTTATATTTTACCTAAAACACATTAACTGAATCATTTGTCGTTAATCAAATATAGTGGTAATCACGTTCCTACAATTGTGCTTTATCATGAAGTTCTTCTGATGTTATTGGTACAGTTTAATTCATATTTAGCGAAAACAAAAACTACGTTTGGTTTTTGAAGTAAATTGGTTTTTGAAGGTTGGGCTTATTATGTAAGGTACACGAGGTGGCCTAATTGGTCTTTGTATATATCCTTCTTTATCCTGGTGTAAAAACGCCGCCAAAATGTGTTACTTACTCCACTATAGTGTTTGATGTGGTTGGTAATAAAGAATGCTGTACATTTCAACACATAGTCGATTTTGTGGTGAACAAACACACCTGCATGATTACGTAACACAGGCACAGGACAGTAAATAGAGCTTGGTATTGTCCTTCAAGCAATTAATCAGAGCCAAGCCTTGTAGGCAATTCTCAACTGTTAAACTAACCGTTGGTATCGTGTAACCCGCCTCCGCGTTTTTCACTTTCCTCGTTTGTCAACTTGCCACTTCTCACGCCTGTATATCAGAGTTGTGGCTTGGATTATTTGAGTTTGACTGTGTGCAGTCAATATTTCCGCTGCATCCTAGCAGCGCTTTTAACGAGTGACCTTTTTTATTGGCAGTTATTGCGTAAAGTCATCGTTAACTACCTCGTAATTAACTTTATTTCTGATACGAATTTACAGTCTGTCGGGTGTGACAAGAAACTACATAGCCAAGCTCGAAATGACGTGTGCGGAAAGTGTCAAGGTGACGGAAGCACGTGCCGGCTTGTGACCGGCTTGCACCGCTCAAATCCGGTTAAACACGCAGGTAATTCACATGAGTGCACTATATCAATTTCATATTTGCTTACACAGCTATCATTAAACACAGGCACAGAGGTTGTTATAACAATTCCTCAAGACAGCCGACGCATAAGCGTGTCTGAACGTGGTTCAGGACATGTAGGTTAGTCCTTTAATTTGCATTGTACACTTGTGATCCGTGTAGGAATAATCTAATTATTTTAGGATTGCTCCTGAGAGAATCGAATGAGTTTGATATTATCGTGCCGCGTAGGCAGGGAAATCGCTCCAACGGTGTACTTGAACGTTCTGGGATTGTTGTAGAGTTTGGAGCTGTGCCATCTGGCAAGGAATTTCTTGACGTACCAGGGCCTGTCCCCAGCGAAATGAAAATACTTGTAAGCATGAATTTATCGTTTGTTTCCAACCGCAAAAGGGAAACATGAGATGTGCAAACACTCCTGCTCCACTTATAACCTATCTGGATTGAATTAAGAGTGTGCGAATGTGACAGTGAAGAATACTTGTATTAAACAAGAATTTCATAATCTTTTCTAGGAATGCTAAAGTAATAATGATTTTCAGGCGCTGGAGTGTTACAAATTATCTCTTGTTCGTCTATTTTCAGACCGCATTTACATTGTTTTTGTAGGCGCTCTATGACGACACCGTGTGGAAGTATATTCGTTACGAGTTCTACCGACCGCTGATCGTGTTTTGGAAACATGATGAGTCATCCTCCCCCTGCCCGGTCACATGCGGCGCCGGTGAGTCAATTGCGATATCAATGTTTGTGTTGCCGAACGTCCGACTTACTAACAGCGTCCGACTTATTAACCGCGACTCGTTTTGAGTAGTTACGAAAGAGTTGTGTTGAAACTTCTGTGGTCATACTACAAAGTAATTCCCACCGGAGTTATGGAATCGTCCATTTGATTTTTGTTGACCTAACATAATTATCCACAACGCAAACTTTTCAAAAAATTACCCTTACATATCTCATATCTTCTACGTTTTTGTTCTCATTTCCATACATGGCAAAGTTATATTTTTTATCCACAATAAAAAAAGGTTTCACTGGCTACATGTGCTTGCTCTATACGTAGTACCAACCCTATGATTGAAAAATGTGGAAATCTGTGACATATTGCGTTACATCAACAACAGGCCAGGAGTTAAAACGACAATCCTCACATGTTGACATTATTCAAACTATTTTTATATCCAACCACGTCACGTTTATTAATAATATGTTGTCGGGTGGTAATAATAGTTTACGATACTAGAAATCTTTTAATAGATAGTTGCATTGCAAGTGAAATACAACATCGAAGTGTAAAAATACTGGTAATACCTAACAGGTATGCGATTCATACGTCCAATATGCGTTGAAATGGCTACTGGAGAAAGAAGAGACGATAAGACATGCCACGATGAAGGGACCACTCCACCTTTGCCAAAAGTAATGAGATGCAAGTTGCCAGATTGCCCGGACAGGTGACGTAGCTATAGCTACAAATTTCGCATCCGCGTGTGTTGAATGTCAGTAATTGATTGTTTTAGTGCAGATTCGAAACGAGGCGCATTGATTCGACGTTTGAATTCGTTCAACGAAACAGGTACTTTCTTCGTGTATGTATGAGGGGTATATCACCTGTGGTATAATAGGTAGTCGAGAAATCATAATTGCTCCGAGTTTGTGGGGAACTTGTGTGAGATATCGTGGGCAATACTATAACAAAATCGGTATTTGTTATACAAATTACAGCCATCACAGATATTTATCACAATTAAGAATATTAGAATATATACTTAATATATATATGTATATTAGATATTTATATGTATCTATATATATTAGATATATTTAGATTATATTTATATAGAATATATATATACAGTGGAACCACGCTTACCTGACCAACTATAGGACCGTAATCAAGCGGTCGCGTTAGCGGGCTGGTCGTGTTAGCGAATTTTGCTTTGGAGTAATTTGTCGTCATATGCAGCCAAAACGTCTGCTATTTTACTAAATGCCATTATTTTTATCAGACACTGCAGAATGAATTTAAACAACTGTTAGTACTGAAGTTTATTTTATGAGATTCATCTCTGTTTGCCACAATTTTCTTTTTTTGTGTGTGTACGCGCTTATTTAATCTTATTGTTTTTATCACAAAAGAAATTTAACCTTATTATTTTGGTGACAAAAGCAAATTATTGAGCATGTGTGATCGCTTTAGCGGAGTTAAAAGTTTAAACTAAAATATGGCGGTCCTGGTCTGGAAACCGCGGTGCTGGTCGCGTTATTGAAACAAAATGCAATGCATTACCATATAAACTATTTGGGACCGCACTGAAGTGGTCCTGATAAAGAGATGGTCGTGTTATCGAGGTAGTCGCCAAGCGGGGTTCCACTGTATATACTTTAAAACATATGTATAGTAGATATTTATATGTATCTGTTACTTTATTATTTGGTTATATCTACAAGTATAATAAAAGCAAAAATATAAAAGCGTCCAACATATTACAGTATTGAAATTTACATTATCCCGAGATTATAGAATTTAAAAACACACTCGTACCGTTCTTTATGTCATGTTTCACTTATCACTGCACAGGTGGCTTAGCCATCCATGGACCGAATGCTCTGCATCGTGCGCCGGTGGATTCCAAAGCAGAGCCATCTCGTGTGTGGAGGACAACTTGTTGGGGTATGGAATGGAAAGTATTGACGATGCCGCCTGCCATAGAGTCCACATCCCGCTCCCCGAGAGCAACAGAAGATGCAATGAACATCCTTGTCCAGATTGGATTGCATACCAGTGGTCTCAGGTAGATGCTTTTTCGTAATGACCCGAAGAAGTTTCTGAAAAAGTGTGAGAGCACGCTAAACTTTGAAGCATAGCATTATTTGCACGATCTCTTTTTAATCAGGCTTCTGTTCGAACACAAATTACTTTGGTTCAATAACTAGTTCGTTTTTGTAATGTTGTTTGTATTTAATGTCGCCTTGAATATTTTTTACCGGGCTAGGTTTCGAATCCGTGATGTGTTCGTCATCAAGACCGTTTTATAGTTTGAAATCTGTATATGTATCAGTGGCGTTAACCATTCGGCCACTTGGCCGTATCGCCTTGAAGGTTAATTTGTATTGATGTTAAAAATAATGTTTGTTCCCCAGTGTTCAGCAACTTGTGGCCCTGGGTGGCGCCATAGAACAGTGCAGTGCGAAAGTCACGAAGGAACCGCAGCATTTAACTGTAATAGGACGACGAAGCCAACGGTTCGGCAGATGTGCTTTGAAAGTATGATATGCCCTTTACCAGGTAAATATTTATCTTTAATATATTAAGTTCAATGGCTTTTCGCAGCTGCTGTTCAGTAAAATTCTATCGCTTTTGTTAAAGAGAACACAGAAATGTGTTTGTCTCAAAAGTAGCACAAATAGTAGCCTTCGGAATCTTCTACTTGATGACTTTTATCCTTCAATATTGTCATTGACTGTTTACGAACACTTGTTTTACTCGAAACAGAACGCTAACTTATTATTTTTAACCCCGGTTAATTCGTTCGGAAAAAATACTAATATAACAGTAATTACGTTTGTTTAGATGAAAATCATTTAGTTTCGCATAAAATGAGTAATGGTTAGCTATATTTGCAACACCAATTATTTTCTTTAGGTAGTATTTTAGGTAAAGCCAATTTTTAGGCTTGCTAACTTAAAAACTTACTCTTAAGCTTGTAAACTTATTTTGCTAACAGCAAATATCAGTCAGGTTCGTGCGCTGGTTTTTGCTCGTTTTTTTGCCAGGATTTCGGTTAGTAAGGCTCAGGTCGGATTTAGTTTTGCTAGTTTGCCAATTCTTAAAAAAATATTAAACTTAATGTAACACAGGCAGTTTTAAAACATCATCACAAAATGCACTTGGTCCTGATTTTCGTGACCTTTTTATTTATTGACACTTCAAGTACAGCAGTTTCATTGTGTCACTCGTTTAAATTTATATAAATATCCATATTGTTAGTGCTCAGTGCAGTTTCGTTGCTTTTTTCTTTTTCTGCCATATTATTAACCTTTATAAAGGGCCGTTTTTTATTTACCTAGCATCTATAGGATAAAAAACAAATTATCATTAAATCATTAGTGCACTTATCAAAATAAAACATGAGTTAAATCAACTGTTACTTGCATACACTGATTTCAAAGTTATAATTTTTTGCAACATCGAACCCAAAATTTATTCTAGGTAAACACATGTAACATAAAACAAGTTATGTTGTCACCAATGGTCTATTAATGTTAAATTTCAGGTAGCCGTTTGACCACCGTTACCAAGGAACAAATGTTAGCAGCACGGGTTGCACAAGAAGTCAACTTAATATCGACCAGGCCCAGGTAATTTTGGTTGCTTTATAAACCCGATTATCCAGATTGTGTGGGCATGAGATGTGTGTATAACCGAATGACGGACGTTGCGTGGACCCAGTGGATGGATCGGTTGAGCAAAAACTGTTGCAGTGTCTCTTTATCTTATACAACACATTGCAATATATCCAGTAATCCGACAGTGGGCACGAAGTAATTTGTTGTTTTCCGTGTAATTATTCCCTTTGATGTTATACCCACGGGTGTAGACACTTTTTTGTTAGCGGTTTGTTTTTCACAGATAGTTTTACAAACTTTTTGCTCTTGTAAATATAAAAGTATAGTTGGACTCGATCTGTTGATACTCACGTAGGATATCTGGTAATTATGTTTATTGCAGCTGGGTTTCTGAAGCGTGGGGAGAATGTTCTCGAAGCTGTGGACTCGGTGTTTCGACAAGGGAAGTGGTTTGCAAAGCAGTGGCAGAATCAGCTGGTATGTTGGAGACATTACCGGATGATCAATGCATCGGAAATAAACCACTATCAGTTCAGGTGATACTTATGTGAACATTTATTAATGATAGCTCTTATTACCCGAAGGAAATACAATAGCCACCAAAGAACTCTTTGATGGGTTTAAAACTTGTATTGTTATCCAAAAAATGTAAATGCACCATGGCACCTTTGGGTAGACACAAAATTTCATGGGAATTTTTCTAAACATATTTAATCTATTACAGCTTCGTTGAAATGGTATGTTTTTTAGCAAAAATTGTAAAAATTTTACTTTACTATTTAATAGCCAGGGATTAACGAGGGAAATCCTCTCGAGTTTATATGCTGAGAAGTTTAATGTCGCTCTTTATGTTAAAACGACACTCTATATGTTAAAACGTCATTATAGTTTTGCTAGTAATGAAAAAAACATTCTGAATTTATTATTTCGTGATATCTTTCTACAAAATCTATACAAAATTAAAGCATTCTATACATTCTATACTTTTTTTAATTGAAATTAGCTTAAAATTGAACAACCATTTTTCGCCAGACTAGAATTTCGCTAAGATTACTACATTGCAAAAAGGGGTTATTCCAAAGATCATTACATATATTTTGGGAGGTTTCAGACGGGTTGTTTTCATAGATTATTTTGACTTTTTGCAAATCATGAATACCAAGTTTGGTTTGGTAATTCTGCTTTCAGAAAAATTCAATCATGTCAACAATGTTGCATTATAGCGTTGCTCTATGGGTGAATGTGTGTTCGAAGAGGTACCGCATGATATTGAAGGCGAAGATGACACTGATGATTTTGAAGTGGTCGAGGATTTCTCAGTCTTTAGTCGGGTTATCTATAATTCCCCGGTTCCAATAACAGAAGAAAGATTGGAATCGTTTAACCCAGAGGATTTGCTGCACTTTGAATGGAGATACGGAGACTTTAGCTCTTGCACGCCAAATTGCGGAAGTGGTAAGTCTTGTAGAGTAATCAATTGTCACGACAAAATTTAATAACAACAGGTACACCTTAGATAAGTGTTCCCCATACAAACTAATAAATAATTGTGTTTTAACTAATAATAAATTACTGGTGATATATAATTTATTAAGGGTTTTCTCAGATATAGAAATATTTAAAGGCGTTGTTTTCATACCGTAATTGGTGTTTTCGATTGGACCACTTCCTCCGTCTAAGTGTTAAATGTTTGCTAGTAGACTATGATTTTCTAATTTATTTTCGACCTAGGGGTTATCTTATAAATCTGTTTGAAAAGAGGCAATGATCCGTGTATTCAGTAGCCTTTCTTGTTTCAATCGAAATATGCGTTTCAACTTCTGGCAGGATTTCAGACTTCTCAACAACATTGTTACCACAAACTTACTGGCGCGATGGTATCGGAAACCCGCTGTGATGTCACAATTAGGTTACCTAATAAAACGATCTCCTGCACCAATGACGACCTCTGTGACGTCACAGTCAGAAATATTACCGCTGGAAGTAGATTCAGGTAACAAATTGTTTTATTTTTTCAAAATTGTTTTTATTTTTTTTCCGATCGCTCAAAAATATTTATGAATATAGCGAATCAGTTTAGTTAAAGTTCGGTCGTTCGAACTATACCTCTTGCTATTTAAGTTTGTCCTGATGGTAATGCAACTTTCAGTTTGATCGGATTTGTTTGAAGTGTGTCTTATTACGAAATGTTTACTAGTACTTTAATATGTACATCCAATAAATGCTATTTTCAACAGAAATAAATATGCCTCTGTCCAACCTTAGAAATGGCTGTATGTGTAATGTTAAGCAGTTTTCTTTCTTTTATTTAAAACATTTGCAAAATTGTGTGGTGAATAGATCTTATAAGCTTCGCGCTAAATCTTCGTTTTCTTACGGTTGGTTGTGACTTGTTTACATTTAGTTTTCATTTATACAAAATAAGCCCTTAAAGAATGACAGCCGAGACACAATGATGTTTAAAACCTTTTTAAACGATTATATTCTCTAAATATAATTTATTAATGGAATCGAAAACTGCGCCATTAAATAAAAATCAATTGTGTTTTTTTAAATATGGTTTTATACTTGGCCATGAGAGCTCTAAGTTATTTACTCTATGTAACAGTGAAATGCAGCAAAAGTTAAAAGTAGATACTCTCATACGAACAGGGAGGCATATATATCTCAGGTCGCAACCCACAACAAATTAAGTATAAACCCGACTAAACATCATTTCAAAGACCAGTTGTTCTTATGACCTATACCCTCAAAACAGAGCCCCTTTGTGTGTGATGATGACATAATTTTGTTTCTATTTATAAAAACGCATTTTGTGGCTAAAAATTAGTTTAGTAAAAGCTTTAACCCAAAGTAGTTTTAAGTGCATCCGCCTAAGGCGCTGGGTAAAGGTTATGCGTATTGCGAATGGTGAACAATGTCCATATTGTTTAATTTATAAAAAAAAAAACTTATTATTCGTTATGATATATTTCGACAGTTTGGTAATGTACTGTTTAATTTGAGTATAAAACAAAAAGTGGCCGAGAAAAAATGGCAGTTATGATAAATCTTTGTTTGTAAATAATTTCGCGCATTTTCAACTTGGTTTTATTCCTCTTTGTTTTCTTTTGTTTTCACCACCCTTCGTTCAAATATGCGGGTTTAACCCAAACAAATCCGCACAATTCAGTTATACTCTTCACCATCCATTCGTCTTCACAACAATTCCTCCAATCGCGTTTCACAATGTTAAAAATGTCTACATAAGGTAAGGTTTACGCAGGGCTTTTTTTATAAACTGAATAGCCATCGTCCTTTTGAAATATGTTGTAAATAACCATGTTTAAAACAGTAACTTCTGTCATACCTATTTTGAGGAGAACAGTTCTAACCTGTTTCATTCACCCTTGTCTTACTCAAGTGCACATGTGGTGTTAATTCCCAAGGAAACTTTACTATACGTCGTCTATCACCTTAGCTCGCATAGTTCTATTTTTAAATCCTTCAATGTACCATATTTCAAGACAATAATTATATTTTGGTTGAATACGATTTTTGTTCTGTACTCTTGTTAAAGTTTATAGATATTAAGAGAGATGCTTTAATTGTCGCGAATGTGTCGACACGTGAAATTGAAATCTAATAGGACACTTATCTACTAGACCACCCTGCTGTAGGCTATGGCATAATGAAATTTAATTAAGAAGTCGCAGTGACCTTGCGTTGCCGCTTGGCCTAATGCAATTTCCCATGTCGAACCATGGTTTCCCAACAACGGGAGATCCCTTGATTGACGGCAGTGCACCAATTTCGCTGAAGGGTTTACGAAATTCATCCGTAGCATTGGCTTAACCTGATCCGAAAACTAGCGCAATATTATTTGCTCAGCTACTTTTCTGAATGCCAACAGTGTATTTAACTGAAGGGCAGGTGTGTGCCTACAATTCATTTGGATTACGGTATGTTGTGCGTGCCTCTACAGTTAGAACCGGTTTGATAGATTTTGCAGAACGAACAAACAGAGTTTTTAGATGATTAGGTCAATACCATGCGATTAAAGTTTTATGGAAATTAGAGATTATTTTATTGATTTTTTTCTTAAGATATGCTATCATGTGCACTTTAGAAAATGATGATAAAATGGCAATCACCCAAGCGACGCACACTGGCAGCATGATTCACTGTGTAAAGGTAATTGCTCGTTATTCAATCTACAAGCAACCTCTGAAATTTAAGAACGTAAATGGGCCTTTTGAGGCAACAAGTTCAAAACTGTTTCCGAACGCGAAAGTGTGTGCTCTTTCGCTCGCGGACAATTTTTTGTATTAATTTACACAAATCGGTAGACATCTAGGCGTCCAGGTTTATTGGGGTGGCTTAGGATCGATTTGCTTGTTCGCCGGCATTTCCATTCAGCGGTAGATATGTAACAACCAAGGCGTTGTCCGCTTTCCCCCATAGTCCAGTACTTGGATACTTTGTAATAGTTTTGAATAAGGTCATACAGAGAACCCAAATTTAAAAAGCGCTTAAACCAGGATTAGGATTAGATTCTCTAACGTAGAGAAGTTTGATTGCGCCTAAATCGGCTGAATGTCAGATAGATCGAATCAATGTCAGATTTGAAGTTGGATAAGAACTGCACCAATGACCGTCTAGGAGGCAAGAGTCTTTCTGAACGAAATCCATCGTTTATTTTTAAATTCTTTAGATTCCTTTGCCAGACCAGTCCACGTAAGATGTGGTTGCACAATGTGATTAACTCTGTATCAATTAGGAGCGCAAAGAACGCCACAAAAACAATGCCGACTAGACCTGCCAAAGAAAATGTTAGACCCACGCAGTCGTTTTGGATCCTTTTGAGGAAAAGTGCTCTTCTCTAAAGCGAGACATAAATTTCAGCACATTTTACAAAGTGCTAAGTATAGGATTTGTGATCATATCTTCCTCTTAAGGCTTTAAGCTGTTTTTCGCCAACTTAATTCTGCAACATTTTTATGTACAGTCAGACCTAATCCGCACAGTGCTTGTATAAAATTGTAGTTTCTTAGAGCATTGGTTCACACAAAACTTGGCATCGATAGGTTAAAGTATTTTCGGCAGTGGTTTAGCGTTCTCTTTACTCTCTGTAGTGGTTGAAAAGGCCAGCCGTGTAGCTTTCTTAATTCCGTAAAACAAACGAAGCGAGGCGGCGCTCGTTTATAAATGACAAGCCGAAGTCTATTTAACCTTGTTTGTAAACAGATACAGAGATAGCTAGACAAATATTGCTGATGCTATTACTGCTCTTAGGTTCAGGAAATATTGTCTTCCATTGAAATGTAACTTTGATGACGAACTACCCAAGAAATTTAAAGACTTGTACCCAGTACATTTGTCTGTTGACAAGCTCCGTAGTTAACCTAATATATTTATTTGCAGTCTGTTTTATAGTAATAATTTGTTTTAATGATTATGCCCTACTTCGTCAACTGTTTGTTCTTTGTGCTGACATTTCTTACAACATTCAAAACTGCGAGGTGTGTCCACGAGAGAAGAAATATCAACAGTGGCAATCGACCGCACGTTGGCGCTCGTGTACCGATTCTCAATTTCAGATTGCAGCAACAGTAAGTTTACTTTCATAATGGTTTGATAAACATTACACACCTTATATAAACAAGGAGAAAGTATAGATTTTCACCATTTCCTCTGACTGTTATTGTTCCGCTAGCTCATTTATAAGGTTAACAAAAGAGCCATCGACCTGAAGACAGATATATACACACAGTCTTATGGTGTAACTAATTGCTTAGAGTGCTAAGTGTTAATATTTAACATCTAAATTCTTGGATTTTTTAAATTTTGCAATAGTGTGTCTTTCTTTTTATATTTACATTTATTTTGGGTTGAAACCCATATATTTCACGTGTTTTTTTGCTAACGGAACAAAATAAAACCAAACCACACTCTCTAAAGTAAGTCACGATAACTTACATAAATTATTGTGTGGTATCAAAAGCGTGACTGCTCAAAATAAAACTAAACATTCAATTAAACTGCTGTATCAGCAAGTGCTGGTGACTTGGTGAACTGAACTTTTGGATTTTACAATCTTGACCGAAGCCAAAATCAATAAAAGCAGGTTTTACTGCACTTAATTTCGCATGTTATCCTTCGTTTCAAGGTTTTGCAGTTAAACACATTTCGGATGTCATTCGTTTTCGTTTTCATGACACGGCGTAGCTTCTACCAGCACGTGACGATTCCTGTACGCACAATTTTTCCCAGGTGTTTCAAACATAAAGATCATGTGTGAAGGAAAAGTTTATTTAAACACACAATGCTGTGTATTAGCATATGTAATGCCGGTTACCAATACGGTCCAAAGTCCCTCTCAATAAATCAAAAAAGTTTCCCTGTATGTCTCTACATGTGGTATGCTATTTTATGTTTTACTAGAAGTGGGTCATATTATAAGCCAGTGTTTTATCACTTGACTGAATCAACCTGCTTTTGTGGCAGCGTTAATTGACTCCATTTGCTGTTTTAGTCGTGCCCTTCTTTTTGGGCTCCTAATTTTGTGCGCATGTCTTCCGCTGCTGTGGTTGCGAGGTCTCTATTGTTCTATACCGTTTACTAAATTTTCTTAAGGCATGATATACGACAATGCCGACCATACACATATCCTGCATTTGAGGTGTGGCCAGTACTGGTTTTGAATCGACGCCGCAAAACGTACATTTAATTCATTTTCCACTTTTGGAATCTAACAATTTCGGGGCTCCTGAGAAAACAAAGTGCAGGTTGCGGAGCTTCCGTTATAAAATGCAATGCCAATCCGCAACCACAACTTTGCGCGGGAAAAATTTCCGGTATGTTGCTGACAGACCATGTTTTGCAGCTTCCGTTTACTTCATACTTTTTGAAATAGATTGGGTTTTTAATTATTAGGGCCATCCTCTCGTTATCCTTCACTGAAATAGCAATATATTAGCATCAATTCAAATTCTAAAGTCACTTCACTATATGCGTTGTATTTTCACATTGAACTGGACCTTTAAAACGGCTCAGCGTAATGACCAAATCCGTATGCATTTATTACACAGTTTAAATGGCAAAGTGATCTCTCGCGGCTACAGTGACACAATGAATCATTGATCTCAATCCTTCGCTGTGGCTTTGCATTCATAACTGCGGATTAGCATTATGCTATAATACTTTTCCACTTGGCGAATTACTCATAGTCTGCCAATACCATCACAAATGGGACAACCTCTCGACCAAAGCACATTCTTAAAAGTGTAAGGTTTCAACTTCAAATAGTTTTGCACAGATTTTGGGATTTACTGGCGCCTAGGTTGAACGAAAGTGGAAAGTCATAGGGCACCCTGCAAATTAGACCGAAATATCTTTTCGTGTGCGATAAACCGACGCAGATTTCCTTGGATTTGTGCGTTTTCTATGGTTTTGTGGAACTTAGGAGTGTTATAAAACCGGTACTTTGCAGTATGGAAACATGCCACATAGCAATCAAAAATCTGAGGCAACCCAGACTAGTATAAACGGTTATCGTTACAATTCTTATTCATGTGGTGAAGTAAGACATGGTGTTTTACGAGAAGTCAGATCGCGTGCAAGGCCTTGTTTTTTTCTTCGAATGTCCGGGTACGAAGTGTACAAACACCGGTATACTGTTTGATTTCACACGTCATTCAGACCCCCCGTACCATTGCTAAGTTCGTTGGCTTGCTCTAATCGTAAATCCTATTGTATTTTAACGACTCTACACTCGGCCAATGCGAAGTAAGCCATGGCCTTACGATTGCAGCACTTACCATGCAAAAAGTCGCAGTCGTACACAATACACTGGGCTTATCAATGTTACGCAGTCATTTGTTTCATTCGAAATGGGCATTCGTTTCCGGTGCAACACGTCAAACTATACGTCGACCTGTTCTGGAAATACCATGACATTTCCCGCTCCGTTCATTGACCGGCGGTTTGGCGTTTCTCACAAATTTCATTGCGATTTCATGGTTTTCCGTCGAAATACTTTTCTAGTTCAATTACTATATGTTATACAAAAAAAGCATTTTAGAAATAAAGAAAATGATCGGTATTGCCACGAAAGCAGTATCTAAAGTTGCAAACAGAGCAGGATTTTATTGTAATATGTTCAGACTCAGGGAAATCTAGGTTGTAAGGTCTTTTGTGGTGGGCGCTACGATCGTGTTCTACAGTGTGGATATTCAAGATCAGCTAGACTTTCTTTATTGTCGACAGCCAAGAGCAGTCCTTGACGCTGTAAAATCCTGTAGATTTGCCCTTCGTTTATTTAAACTACTGTTGCTTTAGAATTGGTGTCAAGGCCACTTGTAACTATGTTTTCCTTCTCCGCACAACATTGTGATATATTAGCCAATTACGTTGGCAACAGCTGTTCAAGAGGGCTGTGATGACTAATCGTTTCAGAAAGAGTTTGTGCTTTCCTTTGATGATAAGTTTGTGCATCGCTTTCCGCAAATACACCGGTGCTAATGATTTCTGTTAGCAAATAGGCACTTTGATTTACAAACCGATATAAATTACTTTAAAGACGCCGAAACTTCCTAATTGTGTGATTAATGACACCAAAGAATAACGAGTGGTTTCTTCGTGTACGGTTTAATTTGACTATCTGTTTTGTTAACATGAAGTTGCTTTTATAATCACAATCACAGGAGCATTTGTTGAACCCACATTATTTGCCCATAGTTAACAAGCAATACTCCGACCCACTGGTGTTTGGGATTAGGTCATTGGTCAAACTGTTTTTATGCCACATGCTGGCGTGCGAGAGACAAACGAGTTTGTTTTACCAAACCTCTGTGTTTGGAAAGGAAAAAAAGTGAGGCCATAACTCGCCTTGCGCATTGTAGGTGTCGGCTATATTAGCTGGATACGTCGGGTTGTTCAGAATTGTGGTAAGAGGATAAAACCAATGCCATGTCGCGAATGGATGCCCAGGTTTGCTCCATGATTTTTTTCACCATATCAAGAAGAGAGTAACGAACAAAGATCAACAGAGTGTCATTTAATATGATCAGATAGTTTTTTTGCAAATGTCATAGTAATTTTAATATTTCAGAAAAAAACTTTAGTTTAGTATTTGAGAGGTGTACAAACCAGGAAGTTTTCTGAATTAATTGCTCACTTTTGTGATGAATTGATCCGCTCAATGGAGCACTAAATATGTTGTGTTATCGAGTTTATGGTACAAGCTTTGATGCTTGGCGCCCACAAATACTTCCTCTGACAACAACTCTCTAGAGCGATTTGCTTTTTATCGGCGGATTCCATGGACGTAGTACAGAAAGACCAGGGCATCGAGTGGCCAGTGGCTACCGGTGATCAGCAGACAAAAGAGAGCGAGTGTTTGTTTTGTCCGTGCACCACTGCTATTATCAGTATTAGCAGAGCTTTTTCATATTTTCGAATTTCGCTTTATGTTGATAAACCTACCATAAAGGCTCAGTGTAGATAGGGTGCATATGTGCCAAGTGTACATACAAGAGAATTCAGCTGGAACGCTGCACGTGTTGGCATGCAAGTCGCAACATTTCCGTGGTCCAGTCTGTACAAGCCCTACAGTTATGGCTCAAGTAAATATATATTTAATGGCTGGCCCGGTGAATGGTTGACTTAAAGGTCTTCAAAATTAAAACTTTCTTCAAGCACATTTGAATTCAAGTTAAGCCTGTAATTGAATAACAGTTAGCCAGTAAATTGTGGCTTTGCGCGACAGCCTCAATAAAACTCTTTGTTGGGATAAAGTTAAGATTAGACGGATCTGAAAAAAAAACTGGAAAACACATTCATCTCCCTTGAAGGGAACATTGCGCTTAATTCCCTTTGGCGACTTCTTTGTACTTTACCTTTAAATCACTAAGAAAATATTTGCCGCGGTAAGATGTGCTGTATATATCTTTTATGTGACAATCAATCGGCTCTTCAACCCAAATGAAGCCTGAAAAGGCTTACCCCTTAAAAGGCGCAAACACATTGATGTCATATCTTGATGCGAACTGTTACACCCTATCATGACTATCTCGTAAATCGTTGGACGATTATAGTTTTAAAGCGATATGTTTGCCCGACTAATCTTGTGCTCTGATTTCTGGCATTGTAAACACGGACCCCGTGCGACCGCGAAGCTTCTTAAATGAAGCGTATAGTAATTGCCCCTACAAACAGCTTATAGAATCTGTGCACGAATTTAGTGAAACTCATACCTAGAAATCGATTCCTTGTCACCCCATATCTATGTTTATCATCCCCCTATACCAATAGTCTAATGTCCATACTTCGCCTGTCGGATTTACATTCATTGCTCTTGGTCAATTTGGGATGCTTTTCTGGTAAATTTTAACAATCGCTACTTTTGCACCAAACGGTTCGCCGGATTAAAATGATAAAAGTCTCCCGGATCAACATTTTAAACGACGTAGACGCACTTTTCCTGTGTCGATGCGATGCGATAGTGTAATTTGATCGTTGTAATTTGAGTTATAAATTGTTATACACAAATGCCCTAAAGGTGATATATTGGCCCGTCGTCTTAGTGGTGTTTAAACACTTTATTGAAATGCATTGAGCTTGGTCAATTTTACCCGTCAAATATTAGCATTGTCTCATCTCTTGTCCAGCACCACACATCCTTTGGTGCTGGGTATCTTTGAGCGCTCTCTAAAGTCATTATCTCTTCAGATCGTTATGTATCAAATCCACAATGAGGACGTTTATTTTGTTGCCCAATATGCGGACAAATACCGGTCGGCTTGCGGTCGTTAATCAGTAATCTCGACGCAATTGGCAAATGAATCGATTCAGATTTATTGTTTGGACAAGTTAATGATTCAACTGCGAGAACAAGAACCGAGAATTTCAATCACAGGTGGAGACTCTCCTCGTAAATTCTCGACACTTTCCCACCCACTGTTGTTTGATATAAAACCGGTCAACTTCGGGCTATTCATGGTTGAATTTGATGTTATTCATAAAGATGTATATTTACTCTAAGCCGTCGCCGCCCTTTTCCGTTCCATGACTTATAAAACAAGGGACAATGGGTGAGAATCTATTGTTCTTGGGGTTAGATGGACTTGAACCGTCCTGCGTAAACAACGCTAAATCGACCGTTACCGAGCGCCGCTTATCCACTTGCCCTGCCAAGCAAGCCAACTATACAGCAAAACAACAAACGTTCCAATACATCATCGCTTTAACCAGATTCACACACAATTCGGTGTTTTAATTGATGGTTTCGTGACTTGTTTAGAGTCACACTTTTAAAGCTCATACATGTCTGGCTTAGTTACACTCTATTTGACTTTCGTCATAGAGCAAGCCCGCTGTGGGAGAAAGTAAGCGAACTCTTACCTCAACCATACGTCAACTTTGATTCACCAGTACGTCATAATAAAACTTGATGATATAGATAAAAATTAAGAGAATGTTTAAAAAATTGTCTGCGATTGATTCTCAATTGTTTGCATCTAGTCGCAAGACCCAAAAATGCCTGAACGAGTACGTCATAATTAATCTCTAAGCCGTTTTAACACATTAATCCCCCATTTCCCCTGTTAATACCCAAGAATTAAAAGTTCCACTTTTTGTTAGTAATTCGTGGCAGCTAATTTTGGAGATTTTATTGTTCAATTCTCAAATTGTTCGGCTGAGATCTTTAGTGAGATAATCCAAGTGTCACCCTTCGCTAAACACGTTCAGCTTACTATCACTTAACCCCGAAAAGAAGCTCAGCTTCACGAATGCAGGCGCATGCCTGCATTGTTGTTTGCATTTCCTTCCAAAATCACTAATTTTCTTTACCCGAGATGGATTTTGTGTACCGAGAAACCGACACTGGTTGGTGTAACCGAAAACGCAACCTTGAAAACAATTTATTAGAACGGCCGTGGAGTGTATAATTTTCGCAAGTATATAGTTAAAAATAAACTATAATTCTCCTATAGCATTTGGAAATAATTAGTATATTGTAAATTTACCGATAGTGATATGTAAAAATGAGCATAAATCCGTGTTTGCCTAAAATTGGGCGTTTATCCCAGAGCATCCATTACTAATGTTTGGTTTAGTAATCCGATGGATTATACGCTAAAACTCGCTTGTCTGTCTAAATCCCCGTCCACAAAAGCACCCCGCATGTATGATTGAGGCCCTCCGCGATTTATCGCCCCATTGATGGGGCCGCTTTGTAAAAGGGGCCATCAAACGAATCTGATTTTTTACTAGACACGGCTCAGTGATTTCAATTCAGGGTTACTTGAGATCTATATACATATATTTCTATAGTACAGAACTAAGGGTTAACGTTAAAATGCGTATTCAAACTTACCTTAATTGCCTATATTAATATTATTCGCGTGTATTATTCTGTGTTTAATAGAGAATGTGAAAACACAAACTTTTTCTTTATACCTCAAGTGATTATAAGGAAGACATAAATGTTGGACGGCTTTATAATAAATTTTAAATATATGTGAAAAGTTTGAACAAGAAAGCTTTTTATCACTTTCCAACCAAGAGCTGATTACTATATTAAATTCGTCTTTGTTTTAAAGTATAATAATTATGATTCCACTATGTAAGTTATAATCACACCCTGTAACGTAACATCCTATTCTACTCTAACTGTAGAATATTCAAACAATCGCAAACTTGTCGCTGGCAACTGTTTCACTGTGTGTGGGTTCGGTTAAATATTTGTTCTGCCGTTTTTTTATATTTAAAGGGTTTCCGGCCACATAAATGCTTTAACGTCAAGCACAACAATGTATGGTCTGTAGTTTACTATAAGGAAAGCATTGTTCAATTGAAATTAGAACTTTAATTGCCGGGGAGCCATATCGGAAAGTTTAAGGTGTCGAGTAGCAATATTGTGTTTGATATTTACTTTATCGGCGTATAGCGTGAAGTAAACTGATCCCCTTGGTCCGCAGGTTACAAACACAAGTGTATTCTTTGTTACTTCTCTGTTTGTTTTTTCGGGGAAGAAAAGTCAGTATGTCCGAGTTGACTGATATTATTTTGAAAGCTCAGGTGTCCCAAGTAGTGAGTGTATCCGTGCACCAAAGCAGGTAACCCGTATCGGACAGAAAAGTAAGTTTGCTTGTGGCCCGGAAACGTTATGGGGCTTTGAATAGGTGATCAGTTTAGCGACTAATGGAAGTTGGAGCGTAACACCGCGAGATTAGATAATCCGACACAAACGGCACGTATCGCCTCTAACCGCTGAACAAATGACGTGAACCCTTGCGGTAGGACTAAATACGGGTCCAAGACCACACTCTTGTCTTACGATCACATTTCAGACTAAAAGAACAGGATAGTACCAAAGAACTGGACTGTTGTTTTTATTCGGATCTAATATCATTCAAGTTACTATGTATGGCATAAGGGAAGGTGATGATTACATTTTCAATAACGTTTTTTTACTCGGTTCAGATTGAATAGAGTCTAATAACGGTCGACAACACAACCGCCATTCAACCAATGGTGGGGTATATTGCGCCATCATGTTTTAAATTTTATTTAATAATAATAAAAAAGTATGTTGAATGTCTAAACGAAGTAAGTGGATCTTTTCAGTATGTTTATTACTCAATATATTACATTCAAACCATTTGATTTAGTAAAAAATTATAAATATATAGTACGGCTATATATACCTAGCAATGTCACTTGTATTTTAAACCGCCAACTGTTTCATATATTTGCCGAAGCAGTTAATCGTATACAAATATTCAATTCAAAATGCCCCCAGATTGATTAAAATAACAATGATTTTACACTTACAAAACCTTTTGTATTTGTTCAAATAAATGAAACGATAATACTGACACTTTTACTGCGTACTTTAAAAGTAAATTCCCAGTTATGTTATAAGATACATTAATCAGCATAAATACTGTTATAACTTGCTGTCAAGTAGCATTGTTTTGAACTGAGCTGCGTGAAAAAATAAATCATGCTTAGACAAAGCAGTCTTGATGGATGCAACTTTTGTACGAAGCGTTTGCTTTGTGTTGCATCTGTCCAGCAGCATATTGAACTAATAACCAAGATGAGTTGTCTTCCTTTGCAGGATTTGCACGGTTTTGTGGTGAGTTGCTTAATGAGGGTTTGTCTTGTTTTTTTTACCCTTGATAATGCACGCACGCAAAATGCACGAAGTCTTTTTTCGATGACTGATTCGGATATATATTTTTTATTTTTAAAACATAAGTGGTTTATAAAAAAAACTCAACCGAAAGAGCATTTTCCATGAATAAATTGTGTTGGTTATTTATAATTATTCGAACTTAGTTGTCTTACCTGTCCACGCACCGTACATTTCGTATCCACTTACCCTTCCTGCTAAGCACCGATTTTGTTCAACGTAAGCGGCTTAACGCGTCCTTAACGACCCTGGAATCCAAGCACCGGTTGCAACTGGTGCTATCGTAACAGTTCTGTCTTCCTATGTTATCCAGCAGTATTTTGTTTTGTAACGGTTTTACAGAAGCTGTGAAAACTTATTTTGTCACATGACACCCCGCGAACTAGTGGAAATGTTCTGCAGAGTAATCAGTTGTTTGTTTACCACGACTACAGTTACTAGGGATTTTAGTGGCAAATCTCTTTTGTGTGAGATGTATCTCTTAACAGGTAAATGATAACATCGATATTTAGCAACTACATGGAGGATTTACACTTTTCGTTTTACAAACTGACAATATCTGTAGTTTTCGCTTATCAGTGAAATAACCCTCTAATCTTTGTGCTATTTTAAGGTAATAGAGAAATCCTATACTTATAGAGGTTAGTGATTGTATACTTGGTGTTTCACTGTCACGTGTTAAATTTGGGTGTATTATTGTAAACTTAGGTAAGAGGGAAGAGCCATCGGAAGTTATTAAACTCCATGACCGTTTAGAACCAGTTTACACGCTTGAACGAGTAAGAAGCACTTGGAGGTTGGAGAATTACACAAAACTACTAAAATAACAACTGCATCATCGACCAAAAGCGGGATGAAACGCTGATGAACAAAGACCACAATTCGCAATCTTCGTTTTCTGGAGTAATAATGAGATCGGAGGAGCACTCGGCAGTCCCACTCGAGGACCGGCAAGTACACTTAGCGGCTTTAGATTACTGGGCCAGTCATGTATGTTGTTATTGTCAATCGCTGCTGCTGGGGGTGGAGGAGTACATGGTTACGGTCGGGAGCAATTCGACGCAGGACGCTCACGTCAGCTGTACTTCAACGAGTAAACTTTCTTTTGCCCGAAGACGTCACCTACGGAATAAAAGGCGTTGGGCCGCTCAATCCGATCCAGATGAGTCTATCAACATGGAACCTGGCGAAGAGGAATCTGGGACCTCGCAATCCGAGATCGATTTGTCACCACAGGTCACCGAAAATAGAACAGAGCATCGAAGTTCCACACTCTTGTGCTCCTATTATGGGACTTGTATTGGCAACGAGCCACTCCCGGAAGTATCCCGTTCATATAGTTCCGCTATTTCGATACAAACTTCAGGAAAGCACCGACCCTCGTTGCGCCGGGGAAAAGTGAAGGCAAGAAAAACCAGTCGCCCTACAACTGTTTCTTGGTTGAACAGCCCGTTGTCTTTGCTGCATTTCTTTAGATTAACGGTCGTTCTCTTATTTGCACTGATCCCCAGAGCAACGTACGGTTTGCCCATAAGGTGAGTTAAAGTGACAATATAGACATGTCGTTATGCGAAATTAATATGCTGCAAATACTAAAGCGTATTTATTATAAACAACAGATAAAAGTATATAGCAGTTTTTCTGCTGTTTGTTAAATTTGTTCGAAAAGTCGATTTTTTTCACAGCCATATCTATTAATTCATATTATATCTTGTTTATAGAATAAATTTAAACTTATATCATCTTCTTTTGGGTGATTTTTGTCATTGCATTATTTTTTTGTATTAGGAGATTATGAGATTTTATTTCGAATTTAAAGATTACGACTACCGCGATTTCCAGTGCCTCATGAGACACTTGTTAAAAGAAAATTGACCTGTTTGAAAGTAGTAGGCGTAATGTGTCTGCACTTACCAGGAAACAAACTAAATTGTTTCCGTTTTTGATGGAAATTTTACAGCTGCGATATTTATAGCAAGTACTAATGTATCTTGATTGGCTAATTACATGCACACCGCAATAACTCTCTTCGTGAGCATAGCATCCGTATAATTAGTTGTGATTAGCCGAGTCATTTGGATTGCTTAAATGGACATACGAACAATTATTACAATGAAAATCAATTAAGCCAAAAATATCTGAAACTAATTCCCAAAGGATTCGTTAATCTCATAATGTAAAGAGCATTCCTACTGAAGTGCGGATCACCTGTAAACGTTATTGCGAGACATAGTAGACGATACTTAATAGCGCTGACGACATAACCAAATGGTGCCGTGTAGATAAATACGGCTTTTCGATCCCTACTTATCTGCGACTGGAAGGCTTCAAGTCTGTAATTTTTAGCAGTTTTCTTGCTGTATTACCCCGGGTGCCTTTGCAATTATGCGGCGTCAGATTTTTCGTTTGAAGATGAAAAAGTTGTAATAGTAACACCATAACGTTGGGTTGAGCACTTTGAAAACTATACTTCAAATCCCCGTCAAAGTTGTGTGGTTTGGTCGGTTTTGTTTCTCGCCATTTTTGTTTGTTTAACTTGCGGAAATAAAGACGACTCGGTTTACCTTTCGGCAAACATGCCTCACGTTTCCGGAGACACGGTCCCACCATTATTTCAAGCCTAATTAGCACCCTGGTCGTTTAGAAATACGAACGGTGGCCCTTACCACAAAAAGCGGCAACAGTAATTGTGTGTGGACAGCTTAGCCACCAAATGGCAGTCCGCATCTCAGCCCTTGTTTGCAGACACTTTAAACTCGGTCTTTATCAGACTCGTATCAACGCCGCTCTGCATTCGTTTTGTTTGCTCGCTGTCGACGCATAAGAATACCTGCCGTGGATAACTATACCTACCGATGAATTTTGCTCCCCCACTTCGGTAGCCGGAACAAACAATATTTATTTGAAATGTCCCCAAACAATGGTCCCGTTGTTTTCTCAGAGACAGGAATTTAAATTGAATTTTATCGAACTGACTGGTCAAATGTGAGTTATTCTTTATTGTATAGCACAATTTTGACCCTACCTAAGCTTTCTATTGAACAAAATCACCACATTCTGCCGCTGTGATGGATTATAGGCGATCGTGTTGTTACTACACCCATTTTGAGTGATTTCAGTCAGATTTTTGTATACTTACAAAACAAGTCGGCGCCTTTTCTTGTTTAAATAAAAGTGAATCACCTAGAGCGTAATTTAACCCACAAAGAAAGGTAATTTGGTTCTAACAGTGAGTCAATAACCCTTTAAATACCGGGAGGGGTCAAGCCCGTACAAGGGGTACTTGTTTAAAAAGTACACGTTTTTGCGTGCGTCTTAACCCGGGCTATGTCGGACTTTGAATGAACGTAAACCCCAAAACATTAACATGGGTCAAGTGCTCTTCAACCTCGAATGGACCTAAAGGTCATTATCGAGAACAACTACGCGCAGAGTAAATATTGCGCATTGATGTTAATTAAATATACCTAGAAGCTGTATTATAAGAATAAAATACATTGACTCCATTTCAGTCAAGTGGGAACATGTATACTGACCTATATATGCGTATATTTCAAATTGGCTGATTTAAAATGGTTTCCGTTGGAGCCCATGAGTGATTTTTAAAAGTGGATCTCAAATCTGCGGTTCACTGATCATATGCAAGCTGAAATGGCTTGTTGTTTCAGTCTACACGTTCGGTGTGGACACCGGTCAAGCAAATCCTTCTGCTGGGCCACCAACGGTTTATGGGCTTTTCATATTCAAAGAATGACCCCAGAAACCTGGTAGTAATAATAATACCTGATAATAATGTAAACCCCCTTAGTGTAACGATAAGTTGTGCTGCGTAATCTAATCATCCCCACAAAAGCAGTCGACCAACATGAAGAATAATAAGATGGGGCTTCTTTCCGTATTCAGATTAACCAAGGGAGAAGTTTTGCGGCCTTAAACGAATTATATATTTCCACCCTCGTTAACATGTTAAAAGCGCGGACTGTCGGCAACAAACCAAAGCACCATTTTTGGTAGAAAAATCATAATTACCTAGGTATTGAGAAACATTCAGCATGGAGTGCCGTCTGCATCATCACTAAACGATGTTAACCGCCCATGTTTATTTTATTCATCTTTCTTGTTGATTTATGTATTGGTGGGCCGCCTTGTGACATATTATAATTGATTAATATTGATGTTATATCAAAGCACTCTTTTGTGCATTTCTGATGACGCTAAACTTGACCAACCCAGTTTACTTTATTACAATGTTTAACGTTCCAATGACGTTATAATGTTCTTAACAATGGCTGCGCTTTGTTTCCGTCAACGGAATGCCGATAAGTGTGTCTATTTTGCTTTTATGTGGCAATTCTTCGTTGTTTGTTCAATAACCTAATCGGGCATGAACGTCAGATGAATCAACGACGAGTTGCTTCTAAATAGCACCTTGTTCTGCATGTATCGCAACCCTGGGAAAAAATCTATCCATCGTCGACTCATTTATTCATAGTCTTTAGTGTAATATGACTCCAGGTATCCGGATTATGGCGCATTTGGCTGATATTACGACCTTCTTATAATCCTTTCAAATGTAAATCAATATCCTACATCATGCCCAAATCCGTGGTTGGTTTGTGTATTCATAAAGCTGTGACCTTTTTTGGCTTGAGATAAACAATCTAGTGACAAGACGAATGCGGAAATATTAAACGCCCAGTTATATATCTGTCTATTCTATCCACATATTGAATTTTGAAATGTAGTAGCTAATTACAAGGTATACATCAGTTTTACGTCATACATGGTAGTGGATTTAAGAGACCAATCGTCATTGAGGTTTAAAGACAAACTAAACTTTAATTTGTAGGTGGGAACTGGGCCCATACGGAGAATGTACTGTGACGTGCGGCAGAGGAGTTCAAACGAGGACAGTCGAATGTCGTCATATGCCGGAAGGTCCGGATCAAGAACACGTAACGAGGGGAACTCCCATGCCCGATATGATGTGTCCCGCTCCGAAACCCGAAGTTGCAGAATCGTGTTCGTTAAAAGCATGCGCTCCCGCCTGGGTGGCTCAACCATGGGGAGATGTAAGTCTTTAATAGTTTAATATAATTATTGCATATTTGTTATACGCGGGGAAAGACTTTCACCGTAGTCAACGATAGACAGAAACAGCAGTATTTTTAATTCAATTAACTTTTTTCGATTTTTTTTTCAAAATTTGTGTGTAATAAAGGCAAAAATGGTGAACTATGGGAAGTAAAAAGGGTCCGGTGAACAATTTTCTTCAAACCACACTACCGTCAGGAGGTGGTGGTTAGCAATCATTATAAAAATAATAAAATGTTGTACAGTCGATTTTCCGAGCGGTTAACTGGAAGTGTATACAGACTCAAAAAAAACGGTTCTTAAGACGAGCCTATCATGAGTTCGAAACTTGGCTCGGTAAAAAAATCCGTTGGTAATACGTCCGTTTAGTATTTCCCCAAAATATCGCAACCACATTTTATGATGTCAAATTGTTTAAATGTCCTTTTACTTTGCAGTGTAACCGTTCGTGTGGTCGTGGGCAGCAAACTCGGGAACTGGTTTGCATGCAGAGACTGGGGACAGGTGAAACTGTCCGAGTTCCTGACATATATTGTTCTCGGATCACGCCCGACACCAAACGGTTCTGTGCCATGCACAACTGTCCTGCTCGTTACATTGTCCGACCGTGGTCGAGAGTGAGTATGTTTTACAACTAACTCGGTTTACAATTTACCAGTAAACTATATTTACACGCATTCTATTACATGGTGTTGCTAAAAGTAGGTCAGGTGGTAAACAAATTAATAGTTCAAAGTAAAGTTTAACGGGTAAACCACAAATCCACACGAGTATACGACGCATTGTAAACATGTTATGGCGCAGTACCTTACAATCCCCATATGTTTACTAGATTTCCTTTTAAATCCTTTTCATTGACTAAAAACGTAGCTATACTGGTGAATATATGTTGCAATCGTGTAAATTCAAGTCTCCAATATATATTTGCATATGAATCATGACCAAGTAAACCTACTTCAGCGCAATACATCCCATTTTGTCTGTATTGATCTTAAGTTGACAAGGTTTGTTTGTGCACTTATATATGAAGTTTACAAATGAGCTTAAGTTCGTTGAACGCCGTCACTAAAGAGACCTAGGGGCGTGTAATCTAGCAACACATTTCGACTTGTTTGCTCGACCGGTGCGGTTAAACAAGGGGCCGTTGTCGTTTAAAGGCTGGGGCCTTGACCGACTATATTTGCTTGGTTTACTGAACCTTTACTTATCTTTATGATTAGGCAGCAATGTCGTTAATTTGTCTAAGAGATAAAGGTCCTTTACAGCCCCAGCCGCCCAGGTGGTTAAGGCACGTTCGTCAAACACGAGAGAATGACAGGACGACTTATTCCGATGGTTAATCTGTGTGCAAACGATTTTTCCGCCATAATGACTGCTTGCTTCCGAAAACCTAACAATACAATGAACTGATCGCCGATCTATATCGCTTTGAAGTCAAATACTCTATGGGTTAAAGTCACGTTAAGGACATTTTGTACAAATAACTAATTTATTGAAAATCGTAATGTTGGCTAAACAACTACCAACGGAGCTTAATCCTTTTCAAATTTAAACTGCCTCAACACTTAACAAATAAAAGGACTTAAACAAACTTCCTCTTAAACGTTACAGTGCCCTCCGAGATGTGGAACTACCTACAGTACTCGACAGATCGCATGCGTTCAGCTTCGTGCGGGCAAGCTCAAACCCGCCATGGTGGATATAAAAAAATGCTTTAAAAACCGAAGACCGCTGACCAGAAAACTATGCAAGAAACCCGGGTGTCGTAAGTATTTAACATATTTTAATACCTTTAATACCTATTTAATGTCATACCAGATTAAGAATCAATCAATTTAAAGTTCCTTTTATTTAGCTGTGATACGCAAGAGCAAGAATGCAAATTTTGTACAAACGACCAATGAATCCAAAGTCAGATTACAAGTTGGGACAACCGCCTCAGTTTTCCCCCGAACAACTGTGATCGTTCGTTGTAAAGTTGACAGGTAATTTTGCATTTAGTTTACTAGTATAATATCGACTGTCTTTGATTTAAACGGGGATAAAAAAGCGAATGAAATTATTGGCCTGTTTCCATTTGCTGTGCATTGTACATATATTTATATACACGCCGGTGTAACCAGTCGCAACTCCATCTTTAAAACACAAATCCAATTTGATAGATTTAGAAAGCAAGATCTCCAGTGGCGGTTTAGAGGAAGTGTGATTTCCAACATGGGCGGCCATCTCTCCGTGTTAAGGGATAATTCGCTTCGAATAGTCCGGGCAGTTAAATCCGACGAAGGGATTTATATCTGTGCTGCTGGAAACGTTCGAGCGAAATTCGTACTTAAAATAATCACCAACGATACAGGTAAATATAGAATAAAATATTAGCTATTTCAGTGTTGTTTTGAGGTAAACCCTTTTTAAATGTCATTTCTACGGATACAGAAAGAGGAATACCGACTACGCGGTCATCAATGACCACCCCAATACACCGCCGACAAGAAATTAAAACTAAAATACAAGGAACAATTCCCATACGACATCGAACCACGCCGGTAAAGTTTATTGACAACATTGATTCTTCGGAGAGCGACACAACGACAGCGACTCGATTTCACTTCCCAAGAACAGTTTCCATGATGCCAAGACAGCCTCCCCCTCCGAGAATCATCGTTCCATCACTCTCGTACGTCAAACAGCAAGCACCTATCGAAATTGATGCTCGTTTGAGCAGAATGCCTTCTGATTCTCCTGCTGTCCCTATACATCGAGAGATAGAACATGCCGAAGTGGACGAGATACACGATTTAAACCGCATTCCAAAGTATTCAACCAATCCGCCTCACTTCCAAGGGCCGATTTCAGAAGAAGATCGACTCTTGCACGAAGCATTGTCGCAACACCAACTAAGATTGGAAATACCGGACATTAATGTAAGGAAGGCGAAGTTTATTCCGTTATGAAACATGGTATAATATTTATAATCGACCAATTTTTTTATTTTCGTTGGGACCCTGTCATGTAAATGCCCGGTTAGCTCCACCGGTATCGCGTCGAACCGCGGAGAAGTAGTGATAGGGTCGAAACAAGCAACTGATCCGGCCTGTTCCCTTAGTAGATTAGAGCCTTGGCCAACAACCAAATGGTTGTAGGACTAAGTCCAACAACAGGCTATTCGTGTGTGTCTTTGGCAATTCGCCAATTTAATGGAATTTGAATTTACACATATGAAACACACTTCAATATCTCCTGTAACCCGCGGCCCGAGGAAATCTGACAATTGTTCGTGTGACAACTCTTCCGCGTTTTCCCATTTCCATAGATAAACATGACTATCTTATCGTAGTTAGTTGATCGTGATATCTGACAAGGCACTTAGTGGACTTTAAATAAAAAGGTAATAGCTGAGGAAAAACTGCAGCAGTGTCCTTCATCGTTTTCTATAAACAGCAAAAACGCTAATGTAGTTTGGGGTGTTTATATATTCATTCTCTCTTATTTAGATCTTGGAACAGTTCCAGACAGCCTTAAACGAGGAAGAGGTGGATGACATATATCTTCCGATGATCACTGATGATGACCTCGGAATCAACCGACAGCGGGAGCGGGATCCGTAGTGTGGGGAACACTGCTGTGGTGAAAGCAATTGGCGGTCTTGGAGGTAGGGGGAAGAGGGAGGGAATACCGTATCTTTGTATTCGGTTTATAAATTACGTTTTGTTACAATTTTGCACAATAGAAAATGTTTTACCACCGATCGGAGCCTATTAATATGTTATTCTATAACTTTGTATTAAATAGAATTAATAACCAATATAGAAAACAATTCCCCCTTTATCGAATTATAACCATAGATTATTTGAAAATAAATGTTCAACGTTAATTTATTGGGTTCATGCGATGTCCGCTAAGTTCTTTGCTAAAGCACACAACCGATCCACCAGCAGCTGGTGTTAAACCAACAATGTTATATTGGTCCCAAATGGCCAACGTTCTACTAACCTTCGTAACCGGCTGAATGCTTGTTTTAGAACGACGTGAAAACACAAGAAGACCATCTATTCCAAGCCAACCTACAGTTACACCGCGCCAGTTAGCGCAAGAAGTGACTGTTTATGTTGGAAGCAGCTTAATTATCGTTGCTGGGGTGACTGAACGCATCACCATATTATGCGAGTCGAATGGTGATCCAGCACCGGACATTTCCTGGTACAGGGATAACATCCGATTGCCGATGGAAAATAATAGAAGGTTGGTTAAAACTTTTATAAATATATCTTCAATTTTAAACTGTAGTCCCCGCAAAAGTTCAACAAGAATAAATTATAACTGATTAAATAATAAAATACATCATTAATATATTTTTACGATTTTAATAAAATGCGTCTATACCCTTTGTAAATGTATGTTTGTCACATTTTGCAGCATATGTCAATCTATAGGGGACGCTTGTTTTATTAATTTCCTTAAAATGCACCCCAAAATGTTTTCAATTTATCTTATTTCCGTGCAGGCAATATGTGTTGGAGGATGGTGCGCTTCGGTTACTCTACCCACATACCTCCGATACCGGATCCTACGTGTGTGTGGCTTCGAATCGATTTGGCAACGATTCCAGGACCACGGCGCTGACCGTGACACATAAACCCCGTATTCTGTCAACAACTGAAGATCTGGAAGACTTTGAGTCGGAACTCGTGGAAGTTGATGTCGGATCGAATATCCAGGCTAAACTCGGGGCGAAGATAAGGATTCGATGTCCAACGGAAGGTTTGTTTTCTAAAACTTTTTGGTTACAAATTATAGATAATTAAATAAAGCGAGAAGTTATTTTAAAGCAGGTGATGGCTCAAGTATGTGTCGAAGTGGGTTTATAAACATAAATACATGTGCATCATTGGCATTGCTATTTGTAATTAACCAGAGGTTCATATCCGTATATCTATAGTAAATAAGTTGCATAATAATTTTTGTTAACTAGATGTTTTTTTTTGTTACTTTGCAACATTTTGTTTCTAAAAAACGAACTTGTGCCACTGGAGGTCAGACAGCATACATAATATTTAAGCACGTTATATGTTAGGATGTATTGAGTGGTTGTCATATACCATGGTTTTTAAAAGTTTTTGGAACGAGACCGAATTTAAGTAAGTTGTAAAATCTAAGTAATATCGCGACTGAAACCTCAAAAAGTGTAAAATGGAAAATGATAATGGTTGCGAGGATGATTTTGACATTAAGGTGATACGTCAAGTACCTATACACTATGGACATACAATTAGTAGTTAAACCGAAATTTTGACCGCTTCACATCGCGATGCGCTGTAGTTAAAAACATTTTTAAGAAACTACGCAGAGCCGAACCCATCAACTGGTGCAAAACCACAACCGCTAATGTCGATGCGATGATATTAACATATTAGGCAAAATATGAAGAGCCAACAAAAAAGGAATAATTTTTAACTGACAATTGGACAACCATACCAACTTTGTCCCGCCCCTACAGCTGGTGATTATTTGTACAATCCCAACTATGGTTACCACAGTTATATCCGTTTGTGGTATAAAGTGAGATTTTACCTCATGGATCATATCTATTAGTTGCTGTTCGGTTTCATGGTTAATACTTCATTGATATATAAGTAGATATATGAGATCAACAAATGACTAATTTATCGGTTCCCGTTGTAAGGCGTAGCCTACTAGGTTTATTTAAAAATGATATCTCTTCGGAAACTACTGGGAGTGTTGGCCTGTTTAAGAACTATTTTTAAACCTTGCGATTTTTGTTTTGCCGGATATTGAGTAAAACTAGTGAATTCGCGGTATTTTTGATTGATAGGTGTTCAAAGCCGCAAAATTACCTTTTTTGGAATCCGAAAATTTCTAAAGCTGTTTAGACTGAACTTATAATCCTACCAACCTGTGTCAATAGAGTATAAGCTTCCGATGATTATTGAGGCGACCTAGATGATTATATTGGCAGTCCATGCATGAGTGTTCAGGCGTGTAAAGCGTTTTTATCACATGCTTTACCACTTTAATTTTAAGCTTTTCCATCATGCAGGATTCCCGGAGCCGTACATACGTTGGACAAAGGACGGTCCAGGTTTATCCACAAACTCTATCATTCAGACAGACAATACACTCGAAATATTTCCTGCAAGAAAGGCGGATCAGGGCTTGTTTTCATGCGAGGCTTCCAATCCTGCCGGGAGTGACTACCAAGTCTCGTCCCTGATTCTTGTCGGTATGTACACAAAATACAACTTTAAAGATTTGGTTTATTTGTTAAATTAATTATTTTTCCATTTTCATAAAAAAGTAATCTTAAGAATAACAGTAAATAAAGATAAAACTGCCCGGTAACCGATCATTTGAACTGAATCGTAGGCTCGCGTATGCAAAAATACCCAAACTACGATATGTCCTCGATTAAATGCGTATACATGTTTGTTAAGTCAATGTATTGCACAGAACCACCCCATATCTCGGAGATACTAAGTGAGAGGCCAGAAATGGCTGGAATGCAAGGTTTGCCTGATCTTTTGGTCACCTCAACCGAAACTCAGCTTTACAAAGTCAAAATCAACGGTGCTGTCATGATGGGTAAGTTTCTATGTACTTGCAGCTCAATTAATAAAAGCGGCTCATATTGCACTGTTTCGACCGTCAGCCGAAATAAAGTGGGATTGCAATCAGCTGTTTGCTGGTAGCCTGTGTCTTTGGGCTAGGCACAACGCGATAGTTGATTAAACCCACTAATTAATGAATGGAACAAAAATTATACCAATGTCTTCAACATGAACAAACCCTACAATACGCGTAGGTAATCAGATGATTTCCGGCGTTGTAACGTCGTCTCTGTATCTGCAGCACCGAGATAAACATGGGTATCATATCCTCCACCTCCGCTAAGTTAGCTATTCAAAATGATCACTAACGTTTTTATAACGATGTGTACAAAGCAATTATTCATAACAGCCTGATTTGACATAGCGGGTTAGAATACTTTTTTTTAAACCCTGGCCTGGGACAATGACAGTGATTATAATACGCGTTATCGTCAGATGTATTTGCGCAGCTACCTTTTATTATAATACCTAAATTCGAAGGTGTCTGATGGTTATGTTAGCGAAATAAATTTCATAACAAAAATTGCTAAACAAATATAAACCTGTTCAATACGTTAGTGGCACGGCATTGCGTACCGTTAAACTATTTTTGCTTCGTTTACCCGGTTTAATAACCGCATTTTTAAAACATTTTTTTACGACGGGACTTTCGATAAAAGTAAAGTTTTAACTATAAGGTTTCATATGTCAAGTGAAATTTTATATTGCTCAGGCCATAAAAGGGTAAAGTAAATTGCACCGTTCGCGGTCTTATTTAATGCCGCATTCATTTTGTTGAGGTTATTTTTTATTTCATAAAGTTTGCCGACTCAAATCGTGGGTTATTTGTTCTTGAGCTTAAGTGCCGTAGTCGGCTAGCCTCGTCTGATATTTGGTCTTAATTTGAAGTCCAAGTCTTACATTGAACTACAAAGGTCAGTTTTTGGTTTCCGCAATTATTTCAATTCGAAACGTAAATACGTTCTAAAAATATAGCAATTCGGTATCCATTCGCCGAGTTTCGGTATATGGCTCATCGCACACGTCAACACCCAATATAAATGTTCCTCATGAAAGGAACTGACCGTGCCCGACCGCGAACTGGCACGTGAGGACTTCGCTTACGGCTAGATAATCCACCACAAACTGCTCCAAGTCGCTCGTTTTCCTTCTATTTACTCGTCGTTGAGTAGGATATAAGGTCTTTATTATTTGCCCACAGGAAAGTAGTTCAGACGACAATGCTCTCCCGGAGACAATTATTCCTTTAGTCGGGGTTTTAGACCTCATGAAAGTCGACAAAGTAGAGGTTACATTACCCACCGCAAAATTTGCTTGTCTGTCTCTCTTGCGCTCGAGCCATTCACGCCAAACTAAGAATAGGCCCTATTCAAATATTATGACGTACTATATTGTAACAAACAGGGCTTGTTCTGTAGGTTGTCCGGTTACCGGATTTCCAGAGCCCCAACTAACTTGGTTCTTCAACGACACACCAATATACGAGCTAGGATCCACTCTAGATTACCAACTCATAAAAAAGGGGACCATTCTGCAAATACCCAACGCAAATGCTATAACGGAGGGAGAATACACTTGCCAAGCGGGCAATGACGGTGGAAATTTGACCACGAGCTTACGTCTCAGCATAGTAGGTAAGAGCCAAACTAAGCATCGCGTCCACTGTTCACTGAACCGGCTAGACCGACATCAAGGGTTTACCTAATTCTTTTTTATAATTCTAGTGTACTCGTACCAGCTCGGTGAAAACACTCCATGCACCGCCACTTGTGGAGACAGCGGTTTCCAATATCGCAGATTAATGTGCATGGAGGACGGTGTGAAAGAGGTCGACGAGTGGTACTGTACCGGGGTGGAGAAACCAACTGCAGTTATGACACCTTGTGGACGTCAAGATTGTCCTCCTCGGTTGGTGCTTGATATTCAAAATTTAATTAAACAAATTCGTTTTCTGGTTCTGTATGTGGGTTCGACTCCAAAATCTATTTTACTTACTCAAAATTACTGTTTGTCTTTCATTTCAACATTTTACCCCTTTTCCGCCGTATCACTATAAAATGTTTCATTCGTCATTAGATACTTGATCCGCGGTTGGGGCTCTTGTTCCGCTTCTTGTAGCAACGGAACTCGGAGTCGCATTCTTGGGTGTGGAATCCTCATGTCGGATGGTAGCACACGAGAGGTCGCCCTGGAGTTGTGTGGGTTCAACGAAACGAGGCCTGTCACAACGGAAGCGTGCTTCGCGGAAAGATGTCCTCGCTGGCACGTCGGTGCTTGGCGAAGGGTGAGTGGCTGAATAATGGAAGATGAATCACTATTTAATACATTGTTCTCTTACAGTGCAGCAGAAAATGTATTGGGAGAAATATGAGTGCGAGAACACGAAAAGTTATCTGTGTTTCAGGCAATGGAACTACTATTGGAAGGAAAGCTTGTAAGCATCTACCAAAACCAAGAAGGTAGGGATTTACTTGTATTGTACAGTCTAATGATGCTTTTGGGCAAAATATATAAATTTCGAAGTTGGAATGAATGCTTAACTAATGTTTCGGTTATGATGTGCCTTAATGTCGTTTATATTTCATCCAGGCGTACTCTCTGTCCGAACCCGCGTTGCAAACCTGTGTGGGTGGCAAGTAAGTGGTCTGTGTGTTCTAAACCATGCGGCAATGACGGCATCCGAACCCGAATATTAAACTGTGTGTACAGAGGAAGAAAACGACAACTCGCCGGTGCCCAGTGCTCCATAGCACAAAGACCACTTGTGTCTATTAGATGCAATCGGTTCCCATGTCGAAAAGGTAGCTTACTATATATTAAATACCATGTTTCTAACTACTAGCATGTATAATTGACATTATGTTGTTATCAGTAAATTTTATCAGTTAAATAGACTATAAATTGCCTAAACACTTAGATATAATTTAGCTTCAAGTCAATAATTGTTTTGTTAAAATTATTTTTTGGAATTTCAGATATTCATTTACCGACACCAAGCAATTCTCGTGAGTTGAAATTTTGTTTTAAATAATTCATTTTTTTATAGTGTGTTCGCTATGTCGTGTATCCCTGTGCATTATTATTAACGAACATTGTTTTAACCCAAAGCAATCGAATTGTCCGAAGTAACTGATATTTTTTATTGTCCGTGTTGCAAAACAAAAATACAAATGAACTGAAACAACCCAACATACAAAGCTGGGGCGCAATCTTTGAATGATTAAGCCGTTAAGCCGCCCAACTTCTGATTTACATTTGCTGGAAAGACAAATGTGTCCTTGGGCAACACTTCAGACATCGCCTGAACCCACTGGATTAATCGGTTCAAATATAACTAAAGGAATGTTTCTATGGTATGCGCTAGGTAATTTGCCGATTGCATGTGCGATAACTCTTCCGCGTTTTTCCACTTATAAGGTTTAAATGTAAATACCCTACCCTACCTCTAACCAGAGAAATTTATGACAAATTTTCACTGATTTACTAACGAGGCCAGTACGATTCTTCGGCTGTGTTTGGCGATTGGTTAGTGCGACCAATTTACATACAGAATTATGTATTAAACGGTCGCAGTGACGAGCCATCATGTGTTCGAAATTTGGCTCGGTTAAAAATATATAAAGCCCACTTTAATTTCTACGTCACTAACATTCAACAATACCAATGTAGCTAACAAAAAATTATTTTGCAGCTCCGTGTGTGAACAGATTACATAAATGCAGAAAAATTGGCAGAGCTGGACTCTGTCTTTATTACAAGCGGTTTTGTTGTCAAACGTGCAGTTAATGCAGCATTGTTGTGTGTGATTCATTATAACGACCCTGTCGATGAATGGCCGACCACCCGACGGACGAAATCAGTGTAGGTAGATAGATAGTTTCGATGACAACATCGGTCATTATTCAAAACTGTTCAAGTTACAAGAGTCTAAACAAAGTTCAATAATTGGCTGGTAATCGCGTGTGAATATTTTTGAGTTCCGCTTATTTCAATCATATTCTTAACTTCATAATATTGAGTCATTGTGACTATGTGCGCTTACTCTATGTGAAGTTGCATTGCATATATATAAAGTCACCCGCTGGATAGTGACATTTCTGCTTTCTTATTCACTCTTTTGTTCCAGCAATATTTTAAGATTTAGTCTTATTCTTTTTGCGCTTTCTTCACTATTTTTTTGTACATTGTCTTTTCTACATTTTACCGCTGACCTTAGTTCTTGAGAGATATCCCATATGTGTTTTATGTATGGAGAACAAGTTCGCTGTGACGAACGTCAATAAAAAATGAAATGAAATATTTTTTGATCTTTACTTGTTGAGCAACATTTCTGGTCACTCAATGACGATAAGGATTTAAAAAGAACAACTATAAATTTCCAGCAGAAACATTTATCAGGGTGTCAGATGTCGTGCAGTTTTTTTGGTGAAGTTTTGTATAATAGTTTACATTTCGCGCATGGAATTACGATGTAATCTTCCACTGTGAAAATTTCTTCTCTCAAACTTGGGTAAAAAGATTTCAAAAATCAAATTTATTTGATTAAAATCCCGTGGTTGTTACCGTTATTTCAGAAAGCATGACATAAACTAATAATAGGGTATGTCATTTAGACTTAAGTTAGAGAAAAATAAGATAAAATAAAACAAAATAGTGTGATAAACAATATATAAATTCAAGTAATATCCACGTAAACCAACAAGAATTTCACAAACGCCCGACCACGAGACCAGCAAAAAAGTTTATAGATTCCCTTCGGTTCCGAAGGGAACAAATTTAAATCTTGTCAAATTGTAAAGAATGTTGTAGATGAACGCAGTAAACTAGGAAAAGGACAAACATACTCTACATACCCCTAATATGTTAAACTTTATAAAGATGTAAGTTAAAATGTACTAGATATGTGAAAAATATTGCGTAAATTAGCAAGGTAAACTTCCAGCCAGAGACGATACGTACGATGGCGTTTCCTTGCATTTTAGGCATTTCGTGGCCGATATTCTTTGTTTTTCTATATCTTTGAACTAAAATAGACACATTATCTTAATGTTAACAAATTTGGAAAAGGTATAAACAAACTAAATTAAAATCTCGCAAAATAATAACTAACAATCCATTATAATACACAATATGTATAAAACAGCTGGTCGCTCAAAACCGCTATAAATTAATACAGAATTTTAATTTGAAAAAAATATACAAGAATCTCATACCCAAACATGGATATTAGGTTTGGACCGGTAACTCAGAACCCCACATTCTGCTTGCAGAAACAAACATTATACACTTTGTATAAGATATACGAAGAGTGATAAGTTAACAAGTAAACCCGAAGTGTGTTAAACTAAAACTGAAATACCTTCTCAATTATACATAACACACTGAAATAGCTTCTATAACCCGATGGTGAGCGCAAGGTGATCTAAAAATCACCCGCATGATAACGACCCTTGTGTTTTTTAAACACGGAAATAAACCTGAAAATCGGACCCTATAGTTTCCACAAGTTAATAAAACGGAGAAAAAAAATAGGTGTTGTGTGTAAAAGTCAGTAACAATTGTAGTCCACCATCAGGTATTTCCCAGTACCGGGACAAGGATCGCCTTGGAATAGTCCGTTGGAGGGAGTTAAAGTGCACGATTTCTGAGCTTCACAGATGGCTTTGACAATTTCCACCGAGCGATCAGCTTTGCAATGTTTATTCTTCCACGAACCACACCTGAATGGAAAATATCCAAAAATATAATACCACGCGGTTGGCATATACATGCTGAGTGTTTAGTTTTTTTGCGACAAATTTACGGTTGCTACATTAGGTGTACCTATAATAAATCAAATGCATTTTAGAATAAAAAACATTTATCTAGGTACACCACGACAGACTACACAATGCTTTTTTTCTTAACTCATCTTCGTGAATACCGCAAACATAGAAAATCTGACGTTTGTTTTTAAGTTTCCAATTAAAATGTCATTTCACAGTAACTAGGTTGCTCATAACATAGTTGCAAATAACAGTCACACATTGCCTACGTCATATCCCCAAAACCAGTCAAACTTACTTTCCGTCTCCATCAGAAGTTCGACCGTAAAAAGCTGACTCGATGTGAATCGATCTGGGGTTGCATGAGATAGTTTCGGTAATTCCTTCACATATAAACAAAGAACCTCTTATTTCTGCAAAAAAGATAAGAATAATATGTAAAAATGTACATAAAACTGTAAATATGCGTCATTGCCAAAAAACAAGTAGTACTGTGACATAGCTCTCAACATTTGCATAGATGCTATTTGTGCATGTTACTACCGACCTGGAGTAAAAATTCTCCATTCAATTTCAATTCCCATCCATTCCCAGTCAGAATCTTCGTCGATTCGTTGCAAATTAACCACCATTCTATTCGCTTCGATTGTATCAATTGTAACTTCGAAAACATGGGGCAGTAAATTGTCTATAGGATGTGCTAATGCTGTGGCAGAGGTGGGCGAAGAAGGCAGACACACATTGTAATTGATGTTAATCAATTTGGATGGTTTTAAAGAATATCCCCACTCTTCGCTCGATCCCTTGTGGTCCAGAGTTAATTCTGCAATGAAAATAATATCTCAGCTTCGCCCGAATCGCTCGACGGTGAATACTTTAGATTTTACAATGTATTTTAATAAAATAGATATAATCGAAACTCGTAATTGCTTCTAAACATATATATATATATATGTTTAGAAAGAGATATATATATATATATATATATATATATATATATATATATATATATATATATCTACAAGCTGTACAGTTATCTAACGATTGCGCGTGTAATAACGCCTCTTGAGATGAGTATAGAAAGTGGATCAAATGATCATGGCTAAGGGTCGTGTGATCGAACGGTTAACGCGACTGATACATATAACAATTTTTTTTTTAAACCGTGTTACTGATGAGCCCATCACGCACTAAAACTTACCCTGTACGCTAAATCGGCATAATATGAGGTAAATACACAGCTGAAGAAACAAGCTCATATTACTAAAATATTATTTATCTTCTTAACAAGATATTAATGATGCGCTTAGTCTGTAGTCTACTACTAGTTGTTAATACGACTTATTGTTGTGTGACAGGACATACAGGATGACGTCCCCGTATGCTGTAAAAATTACCAGAAAAGAGTGTTAACCACGAATTTAGATACACTGTTCGATATACATTTCTGCGAGGACAAACGTACTATTCACACTTTGTATATTTTAAAAACATTGTATATAGTTTCTTTTTCCGCAAATACAAACTAATTGATTTCCGAGTTTTCATTCCAAACTCGTTGTCCATGTTTTGTGAAAGAATGTTGATATATACTATATAGAGAACAACAATAATAGTAAAGAAAAACAGCTACAATGTTGTAAATTCTACCCTTAATTAAAACATTTTTTGTTTATACCGCAAGGTGTAATAACGACAAATTACTTTGGTATTGACTTGGGGGGTAGGATTCAACGGAACATGACCAAAGATGTTTTTGTTTGGTGTATTTAAACATATTTTTTTCCTTGGAGAAATTAAACATATTTTCTTTCTTAGTGTAATTAAATGTATTTTCTTTCTTAGTTTATACTCTTCACGCAAGCACGACGACTGTTTTCCGTATTTTAGACATTTTGTGGTCGAAATTTGTCTTTTTTGATATCTTAGAATTGGAAAGGACAATATACTTCAAATTAAAATTCATGAAAATAGTATAAAATAATACAGAAACTCACTCATTTAAACATATTAGTTTACCCTTAAAAGCCGGGGAAAAATAAAAGTTTGCTTGTCGTTGTTCGTTTCATATACAGTGGAACCTCGCTTGACGACCACCTCGATAACACGACCACCTCACTATCAGGACCACTTTATTGCGGTCCCAAATAATTTACTATGGCAATGCATTGCATTCTGTTTCAATAACGCGACCACCCCGGTTTCCAGACCAGGACCGCCATTTTTTGGTCCAAAACTTCAAATTTAACTCCGCTAAAGCGACCACACGTGCTCAATAATGTGCTTTTGTCACCAAAATAATAAGTTTAAATTTCTTTTGTGATCAAAACAGTAGATTTACATAAGCGCGTACGCACACACAAAGAAAATTGTGGCTAACAGAACTGAAATTTATAAGATAAATTTCAGAACTAACAGTTGTTTAAAATCTTTTTGCAAAAAATAATGGCATTTAGTTAAAATTTAGTAAAAAGGCAAACGTTTTGACTGCATATAACGACAACTTGCTTTAAAGCAAAATTCACTAACTCGACCACCCCGCTTACGCGACCGCTTGATGACGGTCCCATAGGTGGTCAGGTAAGCGGGGTTCCACTGTATTAGAAAATTATTTTAAAAATAAAAAAATACTATATAATTAAAATTTTGTTTTCAAATGAACAAAACTGATGGAGTAAGTAATGAAAAACATATCAATGATATACCGGTAGTACATCACACAGATATTTTATTGATTAAAAATAGAGTCCATTAGTGACACCTTTACAACATAATTTGTTTTTCGGTTTGTTTAGAAAATAAGAATCTGAAGAAATAAAGTATTTTTTATGTATATAGATTTTAACTTATTTCTTCATTAATCACAATGACTATTATTTAAATGGTTGGTTCTAAGCTACCAATGGGCCAATCACTGTAGATTTACATAAGAAAATAAAATAGCCATAATACCAACATGTATTAATAAAATAATAAATGTTTATGCATAGAATGCCCAGGGGCAAAAGTACAATTGACCTTCAGTCACATTGCATTGTCATGATCATAGTATACTGCTCATAGCTAAAAAATAATTTTGCAGTTCAAAAATTTTAAAATCCCCATATATTAAATCAAATATATATATATATATATACCGCACCGCTATATATATATCTAATAAACAGATATTTTGGTAAAAAAAATCAGCCTATATTTAGTTATTGCATATTTTGTAAAGACATTAGGTTTGAATTAATGCATCGCGAATCGCTATTCGCGAACCATTTTTTAAAGTTCGCGAATTACAAAATTTAACAAAATCGCAAAAATATAAATTACCGTTACTGATTTCGCGCACTTTTAATAATAAAACATCAACACGTTATTATTACATCGTTTGCCTTAAACATAACATTTAACAATCACATTACTACACTGTATTACATTTATTTACCTTGCCTTTACTTTGCATTATTGACGCATATTAAGCATTTCTATCACAAAGCAACAATAGCCATTATGCATTAATATACCACGATTTCTTTATTTATGATTGGCAGAGATGCGACACACTCCTTAATGTAAGGTTATATGGTGTTTTAACAAGTAAGATTACACGTTTATAAAGCTTTGTTTCGTCGAAATTCGTCATATCCTACACGCATTAACTTACGATACGTTTATTGTAGTTCATCATTGGTACTGTTTGCTTAATGAATTCTTTCTTGCTTAGTTTGAGAGGTTCTGAAACCGCATTCCAAGGCAATTTAACATAGCTAATGCGCGAAAACGATTTTTTCCAAACTAGCATTTCGCGAATCGTTTCAAAATCATTAATTTGAACCCTGGACATTATACCAATTAATGTAATGTGAAATAGATTGCCACTTACAGTTTTCGTTAGCCAATATATCATTTGATTTTTCACGGTTGTTCTGCTCATGCTCCATATTTAAAGAACTGTAAACATATAATAATTTAGGAAAATACACCCATTTTTGTCAAATATTTAAAGACTATTTGCTTCATATGGTGAAGTAGGACAACTTGACCGCAGTCAGTAGAAATTTAGTTTGTAGAGTAGAGAGTGTGAATAATTAATTGTCATGACTATAAACTTGGTTCTACTAATAATACTACTCATACATTTTACAATGGGGTTTTCAAAAATTGTAAAACAGAATGATAGTAATATTAAACCTACCGAAAACTGCCATATACAATGAGCAAAATGGCAATGACAAATGTTGATATTCGGGATGAGTCCATGAATGAAAAAAACCTGGAAAAATATTTTATTAATGTTACATCTTATTTAATTTTATTTGCTAACCGTGCTTATTAGTTATTACTTTGTTAAATATAAATTACCTTAAAATCAACACATACATATTGATTATGTTAAAGTATGTTAGATTCAGAGAAAAAAAATAAAAAAACCAGTAGTGATGATTAATCAAAAAATATTACCATTAGGGTTTAAAGATAATTTAAAATCCTAGCAAGTCACTTTATCACAGCATATTTATGACGGAATGAAGGAGGTAGTGCATAATGTTATAGTAGAAATACAATTACCCACTACCATGTAAATGAACTGCATAACAACTATATTTACCAAGAAATTCCACATAAATGTGTCGCTTTATACCTAATCAGATCGAATTAGAATAAATACAAATAAATCTGGAAATGAAACAATCATCGATTCATCCTCCCAGATTAAACGAATTCGAATCAACTCCATCCTCCAAACTCACAATCAACGAGTTCATGAAGATCGATCTTGAGGCCGAGCACGATCCTCCTGCGTTCATCAATTCAAGGATCAAAGCGAAGATAAATCAGTTGGAA
>CH002016.1:284102-294205 GCA_000149265.1 Ciona savignyi
AATTTTTTGCAAAAAAAAAGGGGCCTTTAGGTTTAAAATTTAGTAAAAAGGCCAAACGTTTTGACTTGCATATAACGCCAACTTGCTTTAAAAGCAAAATTCACCTAACTCGACCCACCCTCCGCTAACGCGACCGCTTGATGACGGTCCCATAGGTGGTCAGGTAAGCGGGGTTCCACTGTATATGCCTTTTTAATTACTGGTAAAAATTAACTTATGCAGAAAAAACGTAGTTGAATCAAAATTTCTTCCCTTGCGCATTAAAGGGACCCCATAATAATTAATTTGATTATAGACGTGTTTTAAAGACTTTCGTTTTGCCGTCTTTTTCAGTTTTTATTTAAAAAAGGTATTCGGTGAGTTTTCACACTTTTAAATTCTACAAAGATTTCCAATCACATTCAAAATTTAAAACAAAAATCTATTTGTAACATATATATCCCAATATTCCGCAAGTCAGTCAAAAAGACGGTGAGGTATGGTTTCTCCGTCGGAGTGACAAAACTCACAACTTTCAGACGTTAAGACTGAGCATTTTATTTGACACATTACCTAGCATACTTAAATTTAGTACAAAACTTAAATTTAATCACACTGCTAATATTCTGGACGATAGAGTTTTGGAAGTTTTTTAGATTCTGTCCTAATTCGTTCCCACTAACCTATATTAATGTCTGGTGCACACAGAACTTTCTACCGAGGTTAGGCCTAATAGCGAACCCATGAAAAGCTCGCCACATGCTTTTTAAATAAACAGTTTGTAACATCAACCCAAAAATTCTTATTAATAGGACTCATCACATATACGTAAACGGTGCTTTTAATATCACTTTGCTTAACTTTTCGTAGATCCTATTAATCCAATGCGTTCATGCGCTGGCAAAAACCAGTAAAATGCAAATAAGATAGAATAGCCTACACTATAATGGTTCTGATAAACAAAAACGCAGAAATTTCGCAGTCTGTTTATTATTTAATTTTGGGGTATTTTCTTAAAACTGCTCACCAAAAAAAGTGCAAAGAACTTTACAAACAAATCTAGAACCTATACGCCGGCGGTTAAGTGCGTCGTCTTTCAATCGAAAGGTTGCAGGTGCGAAACTGGTCGCTAGCTAGTTGGTTGTGTCCTTGGGCAAGGCACTTTACGGACATTGCCGGAGCCCAGCGGATTAATGGGTTCTACCAAAAAAAAACGTGTCCATCATATACAACACACTGCAATAGCTGTGGTAACCCGACGGTGGGTGCGAGGTGATCTGGCGATTTCCCGGGTGTTTCCATTCACGGGGATAAACATGAATATCCTATCCTATAAGGTAACACCTCAAATATGTTACCTGAATTGGCTATTACGTTACAGTGATGTCAAAGAAAAGGAATTACTCAGTGTGGTTGCGTTTCAGTGGAGTTCTGGGAAAACGGTTTAACATGGTTGTTGCTAATCAATAACCATTTTCAGTGTGGAAAAACTTATCCTGGTAAAATTTATGTCATGCTTCCCAATTGTTTTGGGCGGTTTGTTGGGCATTTCTTTGGGGCTTCTACTAACTAAAAATATGATTTATGGTCATCTAGATTAACTTGCTTAAAAGTTGCCCTACGTCATTCAGTTGGACTGGACGAATACGTTTATTCGACACACGAATTGTCCACTATTCCTATGCACCACTGCAGCACAAACAGAGCTGCCGATTGGGGCAACCACAGAATATATCATGAAGGAAACATGGGTTTGCCAGTATCTTCATACTAATCCTCATCGTTGTGGAAGATCGGAGAAATCACCAGTTATATCTTCCTGCCTTGGTATGGAAGTGGTTGGGTTGATACCACACACCACATTGGCCTGCAACAGAAGTCGATTTACCACAAAAACACAGATTTTGCTGGTCCGCCATAAAAATTTAACTTCATTTGTTCAGATGCTTAATTAAATCAGAATATTCTTTCATTGTTTTAACATTTTACTTGCATACAATGCATAGGTATGATTTTATGCTATTTCTAATCTATCAGATCTGTTGATCTGTTTATTACATTATTACGTAATCGGCCCATTTCTTTAATTTTTAAGGGTCCACCAATCCAAAAACATTGAGTCAAAATCCCAACCTCAATACTCCTAGCTTGCAGTTGAGCTTGAGCAATATCAACCAGTGCTTTTTGTATCTCAGCTAATTGCTCTTCACCCTGCTGAACTAAGGTTCGCAACTTTGCAGCAGCTTCTTGGTTTTCCTCCTCCAACTTGGAAAGGCACTTCGCCTTCATTTATTAAAGTTTTAGTTTAGTTTATTTTTTGTTTTCACGATGAAAACACGAAGCGGGACTATCGGTAAAAATTTGGAAAACGGGTAAAAACGGCAAAACGACAGTCGTTAGACATTAGAAAGGGGAAAAATGACGAGGCAGGTACATGGTTCAATTTTAACCCTGCCAAGCTTAATAACAGATATTGCTTTGATCACACTAGATTCGAAATTAATCATATTGAATAAATCTAGAAACTAAACTGATTTGGAAAAGAATAAAGACATGATGGGATGTTCAAATGTAAAGTAAATAATTCATATCAACCTGAAGTTCAGGTGTGCTTTCCTCACTTGGCAGCGAATCGATCAAAACATCAATGTCTTTGGCTGTCTTCGTTATTAAAGTAGCAAATAGACGTATAGTATCTAAAAAGAAAAAAAGTCTACTGTAACTTAACTATGTGTTTTGACACAAGGTTGGTGTTCTGTCGTAAGGCATTTTAAATGTTCAAATCTGATTGTAAATTATTTTCGGATTATTGGATTATTACAGCTTTTGCAGTGTGTCGAACACAGAAATTGCTTGTTTTAACATAATAATTTACCCACTTGAAGCAACATATGTAACAGGACTACCTCGGACATGAGGTTACTAAAGCACGGGACTACCCAGGTCTGAAACTCACGTTTGGGCTGCTGGTATGACGCACTACGGGTACTGGTTCACCAATAAGTTAGTTTTCATCAGCATAAAGTAGGCTATACAATATAGATTACTTTAATTTTAAACAAATGAAAACTGCCTAACAACAACTTCAGTTCTTAAATATAAGTGTCATGGAGACATGGACAACCAAATGCACTTTGAATAGAGTGCATAACACGTTGTTAAACAACATATACACATCCGTGACATTACTAAGAGCCATAAGTAAAAGCCCAGCACATACCGTCATTTGTAACAGCTGGTTCTTTATTTCCCAATTTCTCTAAACCAGCAAATGAACCAGGGGCAGCTGACTGTTGCAAAATCCCAACTCCGTTGCAAAAGTGTTCAGCAAGCTGGGATAGATTTTAAATTATATATTTTAACTCCTAGTTTGTGCCACTGCTGCACGCTAAGCGAAGATAATAGTAAAAATTTAATAAAATAGTGCATTAGGTATTTTACAATTTACCACAGGACCCTGTCTATTTTTTTGGAGCTATTGCAGAAGCATGAATATGATACACTTACTTTAGTTTTTGTTTAACCCATTTCAAAGTATACAACCAACTTTATACAAGCTAGGTTTGGTCCCGCAACCTTCGTGCTAACGGTCACTACACTTACACTGAGCCAAACAGCTGAAAATCACTTTTGATGCGATTTGGCAGAAACAAATTACTTCAAAACTGTTTGTACATATTTTTTAACCGAGAGTTGAGAAACAAAAATATTATATTCTACATAAAAATTTACCTGATTTACAGCATCTTGTAACTGTGTGAGTCGATCAGACATATCACACTTTAGTTTACAGGGTATATACTTTAGACTAGAAATCTAGAATTCAGGTAAAAAGAACACAATCTTACTTCATTGCAACATAATGGGAGTTATAAACTCTTACCTTCTACAGATAAATTTACGCATAATTACAAAAATAAAAATTTTATAACAACTAAAGTATAAATTTAATAAAAATAACTTTTCAGCAATTTAAAAAAGTATTCATCAGACTTAATATTCAGATGCATCTCTACACAATCCTATTCTCTGTGAACTTCCGCTAGAGTTCTGCTTAATAAAAGCATCAAGTACACTGTACAATAATGGAATTTTGACTGTGTGTTCTGTGTCCTCTACATTTAGTTCATTACAAAGGAAATTGCGGTCCAATTGCACCTCAGGTTGCCCAGTTTCCGCCACTAACACAGAACCAGAGTAGTTGTAGTTGTTGAATTTAAGATATTCCCGGATCAGTTCATTTATGATGAGGTTTTCGTTGCTTAATTTTGGCTTTTCAACTGAATGATCATCCATTACTTTAAAAACTTCAGTTCGAACTTGTGCCTTCAATTTCCCCATAATCCCTTTTGTTTCCAGAGATTCCATAAGTGCCTTTTTAAGTGCATCAACAGTTGCCATGGTTCTTTTTCCGTCTTAACACCTAAGATGCTTAAAAAAATTGAATATCATGAACTTTCATTTGCGTAGATCAACTTAAGACATAGAATAACAATTAAACATAATTGATTCCCCTTTTTTTAAAAGTGTGAACTAATGAAGGACAGGAATTGGGATAGTATCCTCGAATACAGAAATCTTAAACATGTAAGAACAAAATTATACTAAGATTAATCAACAGTGACAATATAAAAATGCTATAAATGTATACTTCATAACCAAACTAATACCAGCAGGGCAGGGCTGCATAGCTAACCAATAGAACAGTTAACTCATGGTCCATGATCAGTTATATTTTTTTTATTTATTTTTATTAATAAAGTTAATTCATACATATATATTTGGCTATTTTTATATTTTAAATATTGAACTATGTGTGTGTTTGTGTGATATATGGATAACTGACAATTAAAACATAATTTTTTATGCATAAAATAGGGTAAAATTAGAATTGCAAATGTTCGTTTGTTTGTTATATTTACACCTTTAAGGTTTGACAAGTAAACTTTATTATTCTGCAGTGTCAACTGCCATTTCCACAGATGGACTGTTACGGGGCGTTGCGCTAATTAAAACACAATTTGATGGGTCCTCATGAGTGGCCTCAGACATGATCTCGGATTGATCTGTTTCGTCTTGCTGTTTGGCTTGTTTCTTTGCTCGTTTCGCACTCATCCACTGTTCTCGCTCTCTCATAGAATCTTCCTCAAAGATTCGGTTCACTTCATTTTGATCTACTCCTTCGTGGTTTCGAAGCAAATGTAGAAAAGTACCACCAGGGGTCCGGCGTCGATCGCCCTGCAATGTCATCAGGCCTCCACTTTGCTCTACTATTTCAGTTTTTCCATACAATATCAGCGCTGTTGGAACTCCAATAAAGGATACAATTTTCCTTAACAAGTCCCTCTTTTTTTCCCATAGTCTAAATATTAGTTCATCAGCCACCTTTTCTTCGCTATCATCAGGGTATATTTCATTACGTTTATTTAATTTCACTATCTGACCTGGTTTATACTGAGGTACATTATTACCTGGTTTTCTAAATTCCTTTGTTCGTTTCCGTTTTAAAGCGGTTTTAGATTTACCTCCTGCTCCATTTTCATTTACTTTATTGACAATATGTTTTTCATTCTGGCAGGAATTAATGTCACAAGCAATATTTTCGCTTTCAATATCATCGTTTAGTGCCTCATCCCGATCTCTATACGCGAGTTCAAGTGAAAAGGACTCGGGACCTCTTGACATAAATTTTTTCATGCCTACTGTTCCTAAACTGCTTGAAATATCATCAGAATTCTGGTCTGCTAGCACAGAGCTCCAAATTGTCTTCATTCTGTGTTTGGGAGGCAAAGCAGTGCTCGGTAATTTTGAAGCAGAGGGTGTTTCCATGTCACCCTTTTCATCCTCATCATTTGAACTGCTCAATATTTCACCATCTTCATCAGATGAATCAATTTTAGTCGCACACCTTAACATTTTTTAACTTATTCCAATGCTGCAAATTATCAAAACATGCTTGGATTCTACATCATCAAATAACATCATTATAATGCATGGTATGTTGTTCTACTGCATCAACAACAAAAAATTGGCACTAAAGTGTTAAAAGCAAATTAAATACAAACGTAATTTAACCTTTTAAAAAAGTTCCAAAATATGAATGCACAATTTTTTCACAGTATTTTTTTAATTATTAATGATAGCAAACAACAGTTGTTTGTATACTAAATGTCAGATTGTTTACTAATATTTGTGTAGATAACACAGCCATTGTTCATTGGCAGCAAGCAGCAATATGATAATGTACCTTCACCATAATATATAAACCAAATTGATTTTAAACACATGATATAAATTTCGTTCAACGAATTTATTGCACCATAAACATTAAACGGAATGAAAACAGAATCGGTACAATACATGCTAAGCAGGGGTATATTTGATTGCATTTAAACATCTAGCTAAGAATTGCTAACATTTACTAAAACTGCATTTACTTGTTAAAAATTGTTGTACAGGATATTAAATTTATTAGATATTTAGCGTTCTACTAAAATGTTTATAAAAATACAGGTTGCCAATTTGTTGAAGTAAAATGTATTAGCCTAGTCGACTTATGGTTTTTCACTCTTTGGTGGTGTTGCTTGTTGTTCATCGTACTCTGCCATTTTTTTAATCTCTGAGGTTAATTCGCGAAGGGAACCAACTTCATCACGCATTGATGATAGACCATCCTTCGTTGCTTTAACATGGGCCGTTAGTGTGGATATCTGTGATTCAACTCGCAAAGCGGATTGGTCGATTGCGTTTTGCACTCCCGAGTAAGAATCTGTAGCAGAATTTAGTTTGTCGGAAATTTGCAGAACCTGTTCCTGAATGTCATTAAATTGAGTATCTGTAACAAACTTCAATTTGATTTGGGATATTTCTTTTTCCAAAGATGACTGCTTTGTGCTCATAATATCACCCGATGCTCTTAGCTGGGTCAAATCTTGAGAAATTTGTCGTACTAAATCGGAGACTTCCGTTTTCATGTTTATTCTTATTTCATCTTGGTCAGTTCGAAGTGTCTCTACCAGTTGCTTAGATTCCACGGTCAGCTTGGTTAGTTTTTCAATTTCTTGAGCAGTTAATCGTTCAAGCAATGACACTTTCTCGGTCATAGTTTCTTCTAGAAGTCTCATTGACTTCTCTACGTGGGAAACCTTAATTTGAACATTTTCTTCATTTTGCTTTACCTTTGAAGTTAATTTTGGTATATCGAGATTTATGCTTTTTAGGCTCTGTTCCAAAAGTTTGATTTGATCCATGACATCTTCATAGGCAGCTTTAATTTCTGAGAGACTTTCAAACTTTTTGGTATTTGCTTGAACATCAAATTTAAGTTTCGACAATGCTTTTATCTCATTGGACAACTGTGTCACTTGTTCTACTAAAGCAGAATTTGCTGTTTGCAATTCATTAAAGAAGAAATAGAAGCCACAGCCACAACCAGTGGTGATAAGAAAAATCATCATCCACAAGCTTGTGTTTGATTCCTTACGTTCACTCTTTCGTGGAGTTTCCTTAAATCCATTGGATGTTGGTCGAGGCTTCTCTGTGCCAGTGTTTTCCGCCTTTTTTTGAGGAACTATTTTCTTCGCACACATGATGCTATATTATTATTTTTTTAATGGTAGCAATTCACTAAACAGCTAATAAATCCTAAATTTCAATTGAATTAGATCTTGTATACATAAATGTTATATTTAAATAGATAAAAGATAGACTTAAACAAATGGTAAAGTGGTAACTTTTGCATAAACCACCCAACACCACAGTCCATTAAAAAAATATAAATGTTCCAAGCAAAATTTTAAGTTCTTAAGCATTCAAAACTTCAGAGATCTAAATTGTAAAGTGACATTTATATCTGGTAAATAAAGCTGAATTAGTTTTTGTTGTTTTTAATTAAAACCAAACATAACGTTAGCTGTTAGCTCAACAGATGTAAAAACTGAAATAGATCATTGTTTACTGAAATAAAAGTTGTAATTTTTTTAAGGATCTTGATGTTTTCGCAGAAAGTAAAGAGGGAAAAAGTATTTTAAATGCCAATTGTTGATGCATTCTTTTCTACATCATTTTTCTTACTATACATCAAATTAATTGTATTATAATAGCTTCAACATATCCAAAAATAAACATTCAGACGCTTTGTGCATATAGCCACCAGCGGGTATTGTGTATAAACTATACATTTTTATAAAGGCTACAAGCCTACAACATATCCAAAGTAATAATTGGAGAAAACTTTATGAATGTCTATCTAGATAAGAAAACCGTAGCATTCCAAAATGATGAGTTATGAATATTCAGACACTTCGGGCATATAGCCCACCGTGGTTATTGTATATAAACTATATATCAATTTAAAGCTATTTGAAAGGGCTACAACATATCCAAAGAATAATTGGCGAAAACTCTATGAATGGATTTAACTTTTTACTTCCATTCTTTGTTTTATCCCGTTTTTTTATTTTTAAGTTAAAGAACTTTGGTGGATTTAGCAATGTCTGTGGTGCTGTCTTAGTTATGTACCAGTATGGAAAGTAGGGCAGCTGCACACTCGAGTTTTTTGTTTTTCCTGCGTCTTTGCACACTTGGGTAATTTCACACATACTCATGACCTAGCAGTATAAACATCGTATAATTTCCAACAAACCTGTAAACCTACTTCTGGACCTCCGGTAATTTACTGTCAGTACGTTTTTGTTACGTAGATAGTTATGTTAGCTGTTAGCCAGTATGGAAAGTACGGCAGCTGCACACTCGAGATTTTTTTCCCTGCGTCTTTTTTCCCTGCGAATGTTAGGGTTGGAGTTAAAGTTAGTTCTGGGGTTGAGATTAGTGTTTAGGACAGGGTTAGAATTACTTTCCATAGCAATCTAAGTGATCCAAGCGCTCCAAGCGGTCCCGTAGTATTTAGAGGCACCCAACTTTGGAGAGTATTCTAATTCTTAACCACCAGTATGGCCTTTAAAATTTCAATAATGCAGAAATTGTTACTGAACTCCTTTTGTCGTACATATCGACCGGGGTTTCTTATACAGGTATACAGATTACACAATTAGCCTACGTCTTATACTACAAATTGGTCCAAAACCACGAATACAGCTTTATAAAAAACAAGTGGTATTCTCAATTGATTCTGGATACAAAAATTATTCCGTTTGTTTCGTGTATTATCTCAAACTTTCCTTACTAGTTTTTCTTTTCCTCACATAAATCAATCACGAACAAAATAATTCGTTTAAATATTCGTAACTAAACCTTATTTCTTAAGAAAAAATAAACTTGGCGGTTAGAATTTAAAACGGATGATACATGGGTTAATCATTTTTATGAACTGCAACAAATATGGACTTTTGAAGCTTTTATAAGTTAAATAGAAATTAAGTCTGTAGTTGCACAGTGCCACTTAATTGTTAAGTCTGTAGTTACACAACGCCACCTATTGTGTTGTCTCAACGATGAAGCGATAGACTTGTAATTGTTTAATGACACCTTTCACAAAAGGCGCGAGCGTAATCACTAGCTAAAAGAAAATCTACCAGGAGTACAATCGCCCAAAGACGCAAGACGCTATATGTTATTACAGCGATCTATTTTAATTAATGAAAAGAGAATTATTGACGGGAGAAAAGGGAGATTAAACGTTTTTCCTGCCTCTTGGTGATTATGATCAGTGTCGCATTGAAAAGATTCCGAATGTCATACTGCGCATGTGCGTACTGTTAATCTTCGAAACAAACACGCCTTTTATTTCTTTGTATACCGGGCCTAAAATGATAAAAGTTAAAACTTAATTGGACAAAGAATATATGCCACAAAATTAAAAAAAGATATTAATAGACTACTACCATTTTGAGTTTAGATTTTTTTTCCACGGTGGAAAACTTTGTTTTGCGAACTCGAATCCTGTGAACCATGGCTGTGTCGCGTTTCGGGTATCTCCCCTAAAATGCGTGATTTTTTTTACCGTTATAAGGTTTAAATTAATGATAGGCTAGTCCATTTTTATATAGTATATTTGTCGGTCGCGTTAACCACGCGTTATTATCGTTATATTAAAATGTCTGGCTTTTTTATATAAGGCCCCAGCGAAAACGCCATATCAACTCCCCATGAAACCGCTGCCTTTT
>CH002016.1:294305-324817 GCA_000149265.1 Ciona savignyi
ATTCATGTCATACAGTACTTCTATTTGTAAAAAACAAGACGTTCAATTCAGGCCAGAAATTCTATTGGAGCACTTACCAACTCGATCCTATTTAAGAATTATTTTACTTTTGTTATATTTGGTACAAACTTTCATGCAAAAAATATAACTAAAATAATCATTAATTATGTTTGTTACAGGCTTAAATGTTTTGGAATTTTAGCGCTGCATTTATGTTTTGTTAATAAGAGCCATTAGTTGATTTGTTCATTTTGCCCACCGGATTGCAGTTCATTTATGCGTAGAGGCGCTATTATGTATAATCTGACAAGTAAAGCGTAACTATCTGATAACATGCGGATATGTTTACTATGTACAAAAATAACAAAACTAGTCCGCCGACGCGGATGCATGTGTTGGTTTTCTCGTTTTAAACAATTTCGAGATTTCTATATATAAATATCCTGACGCAATGGCTGTGGGTGTGATAGTGTGCTAGCTTTAGCAGCCATTCGACCAGACGTAGATTACATACCAGCATTATGATTTTAGAATGTGAAATATTTATTAAGGCTGTTACTTTAATGTGCGTAGCGCAATTGTCCTCGTCTATAACATGGACCGCATCAAAATGCAAGATTAAGAAAGTGCCAGAGCTCATCATACCACTTCGCTACAACGTCAATTGCTCAAATCTTAAGTTGCATAATATACCGCAAGGATCGCTACCCTCAGTCGCCATGTTAGACATGTCAAGGAACAGCATACGCGAGATTAGCAACCACACTTTTAGTTCGTCTTGTGAGGCATTCAAAGTGACCCGCATTCTTGATTTGGCCAATAACCTGATATCCGGTATAGAGGCGGATTCATTTAGTTGTTTCACTGGGCTGGAATATCTACACCTCCAACTTAACTTTATTGCAAACATCGACCAATGGACGTTTCGCGACCTTGAGAAACTGAAACTGTTAAATCTCAAGGCAAACAACTTGATTGAAATACCTCGACAGGCAATTCGTAGCTTGCTTGCGCTAGAATCGCTCTATCTAGGCGGTAATCGCTTCCAAGATTTTGTGTTTGATGATTATTTCTCCAACCCGCACAGACCACCAGGATTGAAACATTTGTATTTGGTCGGTCTTACTGATCTGAATATCACAGGCCGCCAAGGTGAGGTATGTAAACATGTTACGTATTACGAAACAATAGATTTGACCCTAACCACCAATTTAGTTCTAAGTAAAAACTTATTCGCATGTTATCAGATAGGGACGCTTCACTTGTCTGATTATCCGTACCTCATCGATCCACTTCGTATGAAAGCACTGAAATGCACTACCATTGGAACACTTGATTTTGGGCCTGGTTGGCGAAATGAACACCCAGGAATCATGGCGCTTACTAACAAAACATTTGCTGCGCTGAAATGCCTTAACAGTTCATCCATAGTTCACAGGATTCGAATTCGCAATACACAACTTCACGCTTTGAAAAATTTTTCGTTCTCTGAAGTGGCAGGACTGCAGTATATTGATTTATCACACAACAAATTGTCATCCATCCATGCTGCTGCCTTTTCAAATGTTTCAACCTTGCGTGAAATTGACCTGTCTAACAACGACCTTCAAACCTTTCCAGTGCTGCACTATTCACCAATGGTGCACAGCATTCAAAGCATTAACCTAGCCCGGAACAAGATCTTTAGCGATGGATTTAGCCTGGACGTAGTCCAAAGAAATGGTCAAAGATCACTCTACAGTCAGACCAGAGCCATTAACGTAGCTGAAAACTGGTTCCGATACGTTCTCGCAACTGTAAGTATTTCCGAGACAGAGAGTATCAACATATCCCACTGTAAAATAGAGTGGTTTGACTTAGGTGGGATATACACGCTAGAAAAGATACCACTACGAATTATGGATTTAAGTTACAATCGGTTTGTTGAGCTTCCGCCGTCCGTGCTTCCACGTTTGCCCAAACTGGAATATTTCGACTTCAGTGGCAACAGCATCCGCCATATTTTAAACTGCACTGTGTTCTGGAGAAACGTGAATTTGACATACATTGCTTTTAACGAGGTACATAATATACAAAGCTATTTAAACTCGGGAATGTTTTCACATTTAAACGTCAAGTTTCTTTTTTTATCAAAATCCAGCATTCGAAATATTTCGTCAAATGCTTTTCACGGTTCAGAGCACATGAGAACATTGGATTTGTCGATGAATAAGATTTCTATGATTCCAGGGTCATTGTTTCGTGACAATCTGATGCTTGAGATAATAAACTTACAGGGAAATCAAATATCTCAGTTAGACCCAGCTGTGTTTACACTTCTCACACGGCTCGGCTCACTTAATATTCAAAATAACCCCTTCTTCTGCGAGTGTGCTATAATTCCATTACAACAGTGGATCATAAAAAACACCTTTAGTAGTCCACCAAATAGAAATCGCATATTTTTCGGGAAAATGACTTGTTTTCTGCAAAAAAGCCACATTTATTTAGACTTCCTTCGCTGGGATGCAGAGAAGCAATGTTGGATGAAAACAACTATTGTAGTGGGAATTTTACTCGCTTCTTGCTTGTTGGGATCCTGTTTCGTTGTGTTTTTGTACTTTAGCAGATTTCATATGTTGTTTTGGTACGAAATGATAAAAGCTAAGATTTCATTTCAACGTAAAGTGGCCATGGATACATCCAATGCATTTAAATACCAAGCATATATTTCATGTGTTCCAGATTCGAAAGACGAAGCGTGGGTAGTGAGGCATTTAATATGCGCTATCGAGAACCCACCATACGAACTAGCACCGATGAATCTGTGCTTTCCATCCCGCGATTTTAGAGCAGGGTGTCCCAAAATGGCGTCAGCGGCCACAAGTATTCGAACCAGCAAACATACTTTGGTTGTCCTGTCGCCGGAATACGTGAGGAACAGTTGGACACGCTTGGAGCTTTCCATGGTGTCGGAGATGTGGTTAAATAGTGAGCGATCAGCCGAATCGCTGGTCGTCGTTTACCTGAAGCGACGCGGGGAGGACCTGGTAGATATTGAGCGACTTCCGGTTTTGGGCGTCCGAAGGAATTGCTGGTTAACATGGCCACTAGATGTCAGTGACCGACCCGCTTTCTGGATGAAATTGCGGGGAAGTTTAGCAAAATAAATGCCAGTTACACCACCTTGTTAAACAACATTTTATTGGTGGCGCGTTTCGTATATTTAAATATAAACGTATAATGTGTAGTTAATAAGCCTTTATGCCGCCAAATTAAAAAGATCAAAAAGTGCCGAAAAATCTTAGAATCAAATGAAATGCAGCATAACATAGCTATTGCATATTTAAAATGTTACTTGACATGAACACGTTTTTAAAAGGTATATGTGTCCCTGCATTTTATCATTCGAGTTTACCATTTGTTTTAAAGATTTTTAAGAATTGGTATAAAAATTGAATTGTTAAAAAAGACTATTTATTCAAGAAAAAAGGGAAATTAACTAGTGTAAATACATTGTTGATTAGTTAGCTGTGACCGGGCTCGAAATGCTCTCATTTAAGCTGGATGCACACATACGCGCGACTACGAAACGGTAACGGGACGCGACCTTCCGGCAAGCGACTGCATGGCTCCGTTTCCGCGCACGGTAATCGCTCGACCGCGTGTGCAATGCACACATGCACTTTGGTAATGCTACACCCGGAAGTCTTAATATTGTTGCCAGGCCCGGTGCTAGGAACCGCGGGGGCCCAATTAGAAATGTGATGGCGGGGCCCCTACTCTTCATAGCAAACAATATGGATGTTTATATATCATAAAATACATACCAGTACATACAAACTACAAAAATAGACATTTAATACTTGCTATAAAACAAATTAAAGGTAATGTGGATGCTTATTTACGATATATTGTTTTACTTCCAAACATATATATTGTTTAGCAACCATATTCATTATGACGTAACAGGCAGACACAGAAATATAAATTTGAGTTAGTTACGATGCATAACAAATTGATATTATGAGAAAGAATATTATTTCACGTTTCAGTAGTATTTTAAACCTCGTAATACAGAAAGACCCCCGCTAGCGCGGGGCCCCTTTAAAGTGCGGGGCCCAATTTGATCTAATCGGTCAAATCGGCCTAGAAACCGGCCCCTGATTGTTGCACTACTAGATAGCTGCTATATTAACACTAAATTACCATAAAATATGAAATGGCAACATTCAATATGTTTGAATCTGATGAGCAACTTACTAACTACAGATACCAGTTTATTTTATAGGCCTACCCACGGTAATGCCTTCATCTTTCCGTACAAAATAATAATCGGATTCCGTCGTAACAAGAACACAACATTGTATTTAAAAAAACAAAGTTGAATGGTATAAAATAAAATAAAGAAAAGAAAGGTTTTACGGCAACGAAATGACAACTTTAATTTAACATTGAATTTGGATCCTCCAGTATCTCAATTTCTACTGGAGGATTAATTAAATTACTAATTTGTTGAATGAGGTGTGATGATACAGAAGGGTGCATTTTACGCAATTTAGCAGCCCAGTACATGGCTAAGTGAACAAACTTGTCACTTGGTTGTAGTGAAACCTTTCTTTTCTCTCTTTCTTTTATTCTTTCCTCATTTCGCCTTGCCATTGCCAGTATTTCATTCTGAAAAGAAAAAAAATACTTTGAACCGATACTATCAGTAGATACTAGATTCTAGATACTATTGACACAACACGAAGTAGTCAGAGCGAAAGGCTTATTGGATTCGCACAATCCGGAAAGTCATTGCCAAAACCAGTAACATGCTGTTGTCATGTGCCCTTGGGTTGCAACCCAAACAAGGGTCAAAAAATGGGTCGTACTACCACTGCTTGTCTGTTTCTGTCTAAAGCGTACCGGTAGGTATTAGAAAAAAAGAAGCAACTTAATGCCAAAAATCATTCATACAAATACAATCATTATTATTTTCAGTGTTAAAATACAATGTTTAAGGCTTAGGTCCGCGAGATGTTAACCAAATTCAGATTTGGGTTATGCTCAAAAAAGTTTGAGGAACCGCCGCTATACGATAAACATGGGTATCCTATAAATTACAACAAACCTGAAATTGAGAATTTGCAGTCAATATTTTCCTTCTTTTACAACTTTCCGAGTTGGCATATCGTGTAGGAGTTGGTGGTGTGGTTGACTTAGCTGGGTTGTTATCTAATGGGATTTAATAATTACCTGGATTAAAACATCTAGGAAAGTAGAAATAATTTTAATTACAAATGTGATATTTTTATATAAGCAGTAGCAGTACCTACCTTCTGATTGAATACCGGTATTAAATTCCCCAGCATTTTCTGTTTCATCCAAGTATTCAATTTCACCAGATGCACTGCTATCCAATACCTCATTTAAAACTAGATTGTCCTTTGTGCTACAATACAAAACATTAAAATGAAAAATAATGGTATAGGGCTATAGGCTAAATATGTGATAAAAAATAGTAATTCAGAACAAATAGTTGTACTGTACGGTACTACTTATACAACAAATCAAATTTCTACTATCATATTAACAATCCTATTTCCAATATGTAGAATTGTAACACAAAAACAGATCTTCTTCGTCACTGTTACTGCTTTCATGATGCAACAGAGCCATAGTGGCAAAGAATTTCAATTTAAAAACTAAGTAGGCCCTAGCCTAAAAGTACCAGTAGTTCGTTCAGGTATAGGGTACCGGTATACGTATACATTAATTATTCAGTTAATGGCTAGGAAGTTTAACGCATTATTTTCCTATCTCACTATCTGCCTGAAAATATAGTTTCCTTTCACTGTCGAATAGCCAAATTAAATAAGCATCGGTAACATAACTAACATAGGGTACCGGTACACATTTACAGCGTACAACTAGTAAAATAAATAATAAAAGTCTACAGTTTTAACTTCACACAAGCTAATATGGCTACATTGATAGATGCCGAATGTCGCGGCTGCCGTCCGGAGACGCGGAAAAGTAGAACTCGATTCTACTCTATCCGCTTAACCGCGCGGCAGCAATAATTGAGCCGCGCGACAAGCAGTCGTATGAATCGCGCGCTCAATGCAGACATACAGCCGTTTCGCATCGCCGCGATGCCGTTCCGTTTGGCCGCGCGGCATATAAACGGATACATGTGTGCATTCAGCTTTAGAAGTTCCGGGTCATTCTCCTAATGTAAGCGCACAGGCAAGTGTATCACAGACAGGTTACTCATTTATGTTAAAACAAGAGTAATCGTCAAAATACCTGTTGTTCATAGGCAGGATCCCGAAAATATTGCAGAGTTTTGTATACGGTGGAAACTTTATGTCCCAGTGCTTGTTTAACGTATATTGCTGTGAGGGCGCTCGGCTTACTGACATTAACTCACGGCCCAGTTCGCGATATTAATAATATGGAGAAATAATTATCAACGATAAGTTGGGAGTGATATATATGGCAATAAAAACAATTATTTAGGCAGTAATGTTTCAAAATGCCACGAAAGAAACGACTAAACACTGGTTGGTTACCAACAATTCAACCGACCGGACCTTTTTTAATAGGATATAACAGTGTTTCCCAAGCATTTTTGGTCGCGGACTAATTTTAAATCAGCCTAAGTCTTGCGAACACAGGGTTTACTGTATTTTTATCATTTACTTTAAATGAAAACTTTGTCCCTGAACTTGCTCTTTTAGATTGTCGAAATGATGGTCTATGGTTGTCATCACACATCCAATTGTTTGCTTTAAAAATCGTGTTTACCAAGGCACTCCTTATGCTTAGATTTAAGGTGATGTTGAAGTTTAGCTTCTTTTAAAAGAGCTGTTAGCTAACACTTCGGAACAAAACACACACTGTGACCTGGCCCTGCCATTTACTTGCAATGCATTAATAGTAGCCGATACGCGATCATAAGATTCTATCGTTGTCCTCGCGGACTCATTAAATCCTCCCCAGATTCAAATGAGTCTGGGGACTCTGGTTGGAAAACACTGGGATAAAACAACTGCATTGTTAACACCTACATGAGGCTAAATTTCTACGTTTTCTTTATTGTGTTATTGTGAAAATTTTGTGAGTTAAACGAAATTATACTAGAATTACTTCACCACAGCAGCAAGCTTAGGCTATAACATAGTTATATTACTATAAGGTATACGCGGCTTAAAGAAACAAATGGGCGACCGAAATGGCTTCTGGTAAACTACATTACGTAAAATGTCAGCTATGGCTAGTAGGATAGCAAGGGTAGGTTTCTACCGCTTGTCAAAATATGTGCAAAAGCGTGTTTCGGAGACGTTGCTGCAACCAGCGAAAAATGCTATGAACACTGACAATTCATGCAAATAAAACATATTGCTGCTGAAAAATTAAAAGTACTGACGCAAAATGCGTTTGAATTATTGCGACATTGCTTCGCTGTTTTTCATACTAAAAAATCCAACTAGAAAAAACTAAGAAACATAGCACCAAAGAAAGCTTTTTGAAGGGAATGGTAAACATAAAAACACAGGGGAACTTTTTTTAAAATGTATCAAACCGCTCGAATATAGCCCATTTTGTTTTTACCAAGTATGGTGGGGACGCCTTGAATGTGGATAAAATAATACTTTGATATTTAGGTAAACGCAGTAAACATTCTACCGTTACTACTGTGTGCACCTAACTGGTACTACTACTAATTAAAAATGGGAAAAATTTGACCAACTTAGACTTAAATCGGGGACGTCGGAAAATTGATTATGACGACTGAAAGTGCCGCTGCCTCCACTGATGTCCAGCAGTTTACTGAAGCTGGTGTCGAGTGGTTCGTATTTTGGTGACAGAAGGCTTGGATTCGGAGGAGCAATTGACTCCGACACAGCGGAAGACTCCGCATTGATATCATTTGTGTCTTTATGCTGATGGGTTATGTCAGCAAGAGGAACCCTCTCTGGGGTGATACTTTCAAAATGACTCGGTTTGTCTGGAGTTTTGAAGACCGAACCAATGAGGTCATGAAAAAAGTCAAACGCAGGATTTTTTGATGAAGATGGTATCGGGGATGGGATAGAGTGTTCACCAATTTCATCGCTTTTGTCGTTACACCACTGATCATCCCGCTGCTTTGTGGTGTTCTGGAAACACTGCAACATATTTTCCTTGCTGTCTTCCAAGTCCATATCATTGCACCTGAATAAAACAAATTATGAATACCTTAAAAATTATTAAAAAAACTTATGTTTTCATTTTGGCTCACCGTTTCGTTTTCTGCCATTTATTCTTGTTCAATGGTGTGGATGTAGGCAACTGTGTGAGATTCTTCTGCTGCATATCTGCATAATTTTGCCGTAAATCACCAACACAGCTCTTTACTCGACGAATACAACGACTTGAAGGTGTGACTTCTCTTTCTGTCTTTGACCGATGCTGGAATTCCTTGGACGACTCCGGAGAGCCCCAGGAGCATCTTCTTTTCCGCGAAGCTGGATCACTACGAGGAGACATCATCGAATCCACATCAGGGCCACGAGCCAAACAAGACTTGAAAGGAGATCCTAAATCTTCCAAGATCTCGTTGAAACTCTCTTCCGTCATTAGTTTTGGACTTTTATGTTTGTCTTTCTTGTAAGATGGCTTGCAATGAAGGAGCTGACCAGTGGATGATGGGGATGATGGATATTTTGATTGAGCAGCAACTTCATTCTGCAAACATGGATGAGAATGAATATATAAGATCATTTATTTTTACTCCATTATGGAATATTTAATATTCCACATTGGTGTAATAAGAGTGTCAGCAGCAAAACTAGTTGCTAGTTAAACGATCATGTGGACTTGTTTAAGTCACATAGCATGCATTGTCTAGATCCAATGGATTTATGGTTTGCACTCGAACTAAAATAACGTTTTATTTATATACAACACATTGCAAAGGCTGAGGTTACTTAATGGCGGGCAAGAGGTAATCTGACAATTGGCTGCATGTCAAAACAGCTTGCATTTTCCCAATTACAGGGATAAACAAGAATATCTTATCCTACTTCATATATTATATAATTTTGTATAATATAAAAAGGGGAAATGAAATCATTTAAAAATTAAAAACGACCCCTTTTATCTGGATTTCTGCATATATCATTTACGGATTTTACACATGAAAATGACACATATAATGTCATTAAGTACAGAAGTATGGGGAAAAAGTTTTGCAGTCCAGCCGGTTGGTCTAGCGGTTAAGTGCATCGCCGTTCTATCGAAAGGATTCAGGTGCGAAACTGGTCGCTAACTAGTCGGTTGTGTCCTTGGGCAAGGCACTTTACGGACATTGCCTGAACCCAGCAGATTAATGGGTTCTACCAAATTGAAGAAACGTGTCTATCATATACAACACACTGCAATAGCTCCGGTCTGACGATTGCCCGTGTGATAACCCCCTTGGTTTTCCCATTCACGGGGATAAACATGAATATCCTATCCTATCCAGTGATTTATAGTTTTAATCATCATTTATGTACTACCTGATATATGCTATCACTTAGTACCTGATATATGCTATCACTTAGTACCTGATATATGCTATCACATAGTACCTGATATATGCTATCACTTAGTACCTGATATATGCTATCAATTAATACTTAATATATGCTATCAGTATCACTTGGTACCTGATATATGCTATCACTTAGTATCTGATATATTCTGTCACTCAGTATCTTATATATATGATTGTTTTTTGTACCTGATAAACATCTAAGCTTGTAATAAATGAGACAGTATGAACCTTTTCAAAGTTTACAGATGAATTGAAAGAATCGTGAAGGGTTTTCAAAGGTTCTTTTCTTGATTTCTTGGTGCTTCTCTTTGTACCTGACGTGACCTGTGTAGAAATATGCTATTTTTACCATAAAATAAACCCTAATACTTTATAATGTTATCACCGTAATTTCTCATTTTACTGTTATGTTATACGTTCGACCTTCTGATGCCTTAAAATCTTTTACTGGAATAGCTCATCCACAAATCCACATCCGCAAAAGTTAAGAATTAAAGCCGGAGATTTTCAATCACAAGGATATTAGTAATTGAAAGTTATATTAAAAAGCATTGATAATAATACATACACGAGTTTGAGAAAGCATCGGGCTACAGTCGCTGTTCAAGCTGCCACCACGTGTATGAACACTGCTACCGGTGGCAGAGTTCAACAAACCTAAAATAAAATTTGTTGTAAATCGCTTTTTGAAAGTATTGTAGCGACGTTCACTGTTCCTCAATATTAAAAGCTGTTAAAATCCAACAAGTATAAGATATTTGTGTTTAATATACAACTGTCTTTCCAGTCGACTTATTAAACAACCTAGGAAATTCCTACCATGAGTAGAAGGGGTGAAAACACTTATATCTGATACGAAGCCAGAATCAGCCAGTAAAGAACATTCTTGAGAAGATAATCTGAAATTAGTTGTTGCTGAATGTATGTCAATAAAAGGGACATAAATGATAATTTATAATCAGTTTACAAGTTCAGCGTATGGTTCAGTGGTAGCATAACACACTGGATCTACAGCTAAAAGTTGGCATAGTGGGAGCAAATAGACAGTAGTGTTGCAAGTTAATTAATGGCAACGTACATTGATTGTACCTAGTTTAGCAACCGACTATACGCATATGGTATGCTGATGACTGCCCTTTCTTTCATTCCCCCGGCAGGCAAATTTTCTTTCATGCATGAGCAAGCAAAAAAATATAACAAATCTTAACGTGTCAAAAATAACATTACAGATGAAAGTTTGATGAATTAATTGTAATATTTAATTAAAACAAACTCAAAATATTTATCAGTTTTTCTAATTTTGAAATAAAAATGATTTTGTTCCACCATTAATTTCGAATTGTTAGAATCAAAAATAATTGCAAATCATTTTCAATCGAAACGAATTTTTATCTTGTAAACATCATCAAACAGTACATGATTAATAATGTGATATGCTTATATTGTGAAGTGGAATTTACACTTATTCCCATACCTTCGGTTTTCCTTGTCACTATATTGTGATGAAATAGGAGTAGAATTGAAGAAGGTAGAAGTTTGGACATTGGGTGAAAACTCCTTTTCATTTGTTTCGTTCTGTTTATAAAGATTATGTTAGCTTTAATGATTTCCATATTAATTAACATACAAGATATACATGAAACAAGTATAACTACAAGATGCAGTGATTAAGTTATGACAGAAAACAAAAAAAAATAAACTAAAATTGAAACTTCAATTGTATAATTTTTAAGGTACTTATGTTTGTTTTTTTTTTCTGGTGTAACATTTTGATGATAGCCCGGAATAAACTATGTTTTCCTATATAAGACAGTTACACAGATTACATTAATTAGTGGCACTGGAAGAAGAATATATGGCCGTGGTGGGAGCCGTGGTAGGATTGGTTTCTGTCCTTGTGCAACAGTTTGTAGAGACCACGTTGTCTCATGGTTGTTGGGACTTTCTTGGAACGAGTGTTGTGAGGTTCCACGCTGTGGGTGAAGCCATATTAAAGTCTGAACGATAAATATTAAAGGCCAAAAATCCATCAATTTTCAGTCGAGTAAGAATTTACTAGTATCTGACCGCTCACGTGAGTAAATCTTTTATGCGAGTAACTAAAGTATACTTATTATATAATAAAAAATAAAACGTTTTAAAAAACGAAAATTTTGCTATGTGTATAAAAAAAACGGTCACAATGATGTGGATTTGTTTTTTCCCTATGTGCAATTTGAATAAAAAACGGTTGCGGAGACTGTTTTATTAGATTTTTATTTGCAAGTGTAAACTCTTACTCACACAGAGTGCGTCACGCGAGTAAAATCCGTTACTCGTGCGGATTTTTTCGCCCTGAATATCAGGTGAAAACTGAAATATCAATCTTTTAATATAGGCTACCAAATTTTTATATAAATAGAACGCAACTATAAACTGCATTAAACTTAATTGCATTGGATTAACAAGGTTTCATTTTCCCAAACAAGCGGTTAGAACAGGGGTTCCCAAGCTTTTCTCAGGACGACCCCAAAGACAACTTTCAAGTGTCCAGTGCGATCCAAGGTCAATATATATTTTTTCACAAGCACGTTACATGGTCTTATGTATACTGCCTGAGGCTTGAACTTACTTTACTTATTCCTTGAAAAAGAATTTAAGCACACACAGGTAGAGCATGTGCTTACTTGCCTCTGCTAGCCTATCATTTATAAAAAAAGCATGGATTAGAAAAAAAGTCAACTGCTTGATAGCCATTATATGCTATTTTGATTGAAAACTGAAAAGCCTAACCTACTCTTTCACTGCTATTCCAAATTCAAATTAAATATTAGTTCCAATACTTGTCAGCCTACTGATAGCAAACTATCTTTGCTGCAAAGTACATACAAACAACTTCAACTCTGCAAATCAACAACGTGTCATTCCATTATGAACAATCAAACAGTGATGTCACAATAAGCACCTACATTTTCGATAGCATAAGTACAGACTTAGTTAGAGTGATGCCTATAAGCCTGTTTTACAGTAAGCCATGGTACAAACTGCTAAATATTACATGGTTTGTCAAATCTTAGATGTTTTGTACATCCATTATTACCATACCTCACTGACCCCACCGACCCCATAACCTGTTTGCGACCCCACCTACTTATCACTCCGACCCCATTTTGGGTCGCGACCCCTGGTTTGGGAACCCCTGGGTTAGAATAACTATGACAGAGGCCCATTGTGAGTATGAGTTAATTTGGCATAGATATCGGCGATACTCACAACACTGTCCAAGGTTAAAGGTCGGATATTCAAATCCGATCTTAGCGTCCAATACGATGCTTTCGATCCTGTGGTCACTTGCCGCACAAATATATCATGAAGTGATAGGTTGTGACGTATTGAATTCTTCCACCCTTAAATCGCAATGGTATATTAATAATTATATTTTCAAAAACAGTTAACGTTTTTTATGAGAGACGGTTATGTGATACATTTGTTGCCCTATCATATAAACTATGCATAAACGTAGATTTTTATAAAGGTCTATAATAATGACTAATTTTTATAATAATGAAACGACTGTCATTCAGTAATTGCTCTGTCAGAAAATATAAAACTGATTTTTTGGATATTGTACTGAGGAAAAGAGGAAGGTAATAGTAGTTTTTACACAAATCAGTTAACATATCCTTGATTGTTTTATTGGTTAACTCACAACAAATTGGTCAATCAGTTGTATCCTTGGACAAGGCACTTAACAGACATTACTATGACCAGGTGGAATAGTGGGTTCTACCAAATTGAAGAATTGTCTCAATCATACACAACACACTGAACTATCTCTAGTTAGCTGAATGGGCACAGGGTCTCTGATAATTACTCTTGTCTTTAGCCACATGCGTTTTCCCAATTATGGGGATAAACATGAATATATCCTACCCTATCTTAACCAGTTAATGATTTAACCATAAACTGATCAGTTTTGTAGTTCTATTAGATCAGTTTTGTAGTTTTGTTAAATCTATTAAATATATCCATGAGTATGCCTATTGTAGAAGCTAAACTTTTAAGATCCATCACCCGGTTTGGCGGATATAAAATATGGGAACTTTTCTTCAATCCATTGATAGATTTGTCTTAGTGTCATTCTTCCAGCAGAGCTGCTGTTGATTGCGAATTGTATAAGTGCCATGTATGAATATGGTGGTCTGCCTCTCTTTTCATCTCTCTGGAAGAAAATATGAATATAAAATTAAATACGATGGGTTACAGTAGTGCTTGTTTCTTTACATTGGAGTTGGAGCTGCATGTTTATCACACCTTGACCATATCAGTTTAACATGCAAGATAGAATCAGGGTTGGGATCAAATAATTGTAATATGAATAATGGATATATTTAAAATGACCAATTTCTCGAAAATCCCGCCGCCTTACAAACTTCATTTTTTTAAAAACACAGTAAATCAATGTCAAAACAGTAGAATTTTAAACAATTAGCTATGTCTATGATGTGCATAATTTTTTGGCTCATTATAATTCTATTTAAACAATCTTATTATTTAAACCTAACCCAAGATGCATACAAGCATTACATTTATTGACTTAATTACAATGTACACTGTGCAGCTACCTGTACTAGTACTACATTGAATATTATATCCTAATGTTTTGTATTTTTACCTCAAACACTTTTCGCTCCCGTTCTAGTGGCACCGGCATAAAGTTATTGACGCCCATTCTGCCAAGCCAAGTAATGTTGGTCAAGCTGTCATCAACTGCTTGATCATGAAATTTGCCTGGTGTTCTGAAACCGTGGACTTGGTAGTGGGTGTTTGGGGTCATGCCAACACTCATTGTATTTTGAAAATGGTCCTGCGGTGGTTGTGCGACCAGATGACCTATGATTAAAAATTTTATTTCAGCACTCACTTGTACGCTGTTCAGTATGTACACCTACACTGAATGTTAAGAGAAGCTCACTTATTCGCTTATTTATTATTCTTTGAATTTCGATTAGTTCATGCTCACATTAGTATTCTTTGCATTAACCTATGATTTTAAAAACTATTACAGGTTTTAGATATGTTTATTTCGATGGGTGTCTTATTTTAAGTCTGGCAGTCCTCTATGGAAAAATCAGTTTTAGAGTTGTATTCGATATAAATATTGATAAAAATGTCTGAATTAACCAATAGAGGGTCCATTAATTCACAAACACATGATGTTTTATATTATTTTTACATTCGAGCATGTATGACCGTCAGTTGAATGATGGCGACAGTGCTCGAGTCCTGAACCCAGTGCTTCAATAGGTAATGCAAAAACCATCATAATAACATCTTGTATTTAACAGTAGAATATGTGCATTATCCAGATGGGTGGGCAATGTAATATAATAATTGCCTCTTGTGGCCAGGGTTTGAAAATAAGTGTTCTGTCCTTGTACTCGGTTGTGTTGCTAGGGCTATTACAGTGTGTTTAATATTTTACCAGTACATAATACAAAGCTAATATAAACACAAAAAAACTTAAAATACAAAAAATAAACCTGAATGCATTGAAGATGGTTGAATAGGTTGTTGATAATAGCCCGGAACTTGAATGTTGTTGTATGAATGCTGTATGTCAGATGCTGCTTCATAATGCTGGTATGAATAATGCTCGGTATTTCCATGCATTTGGAAGTGGTTTTGTACCGGAACCTCCTGAACAGCAGACTGATTGTTCGAGTTCATTCCACGTAATTGAAAACCTTGTACAGGGATGTTTTGAAACATTGGTTTCATACCTTGGATGTGGAAGGGAACGGTTTGTGTTGGAAAGTTGTTAGAAAACCCAGGTTCTTGCTTTGTCATGATGTTGTTAGTAGAGTTTTGCGGGCCTTGTAAAATGGATTGCTTACAAGAACTTGCTACCGCATTACACTGTTCTTGTATTAAATTAATGTGTTCGGTTTCATTTTTAATTTGGGGTGCTCGGCTGCCTGTCTCATTGTGGGTTGGGCACCATGGTTGAGATGCTGACAGTTCAGACTGTTCATACTTGACTATGGACCGCTTCACAGAAGCATTGTTATTTGTATTCTGATTTATCTGTTCAATACCACAGATAGTATTTGCTCCTTCTTCAAATACATTTGATTTTCTTCTGGATATATATCCATCTGATTGTTTTACAGATGCTGAATTGTTGAGTACTGTGTGTTTACGTTGCAATATTATTGGTCTACACGCTTTTGGCTTAACATTTGACTTTGAATTTCTTTCCTTTACCATAATACCGGGTGAAGGTTACAATAAATCATTTAATTATTGTTTTGAGAAGAAACCAACTTGTTTGTTTTACAGTTTTCCATTCCAGTACCACTTAAAATAGTCAGAATATATTTTAGTTAACGATGCAGAAAGCTACAATATGGTTGTTTTTCTAAGCCATGAAGTTCTATTACACATTAACAAACCTGTAAAAAGGGTAAAATGCATTTTACTTTAGGAATGACGATCGCAGAATCAAGATATACATTTGATTGGAATCCGAAATGATTCAGAATTATTGTTTGATTCTACCAATTCGAATTAAATTGTTCATGGAGAATCAAATTCAGTTTTATTTAAATAAGTTAGATTCAAATTAGAAGAAAATTAAGAAAATTGTTTCAAGTAATATTGTTAATAATACATGGATAAAAAATATCCAGCAACATATATACATGTAGTATTATTTTTCTGACTCAAATTAGAATAAAAAATATTTGTTGGATAGTATATTGCATTGTACTTTTATCTTTGAAAATAATATTCTAGAATTCAAACTGATTCGAATACTTACATCTATAGATCCAAGAAACATTTACTAAGTGTTACCTCAAATCCCATGGACACAACCATACATCAACTTGATTAAAAATTACTAAATCCAGTGTTAAATATTAGATTTAGGCATATTAGATTTATTCGGACCAAGACTAGTCTTTTATGTTAGGTTAAAAAAACGACGGACAGTTTAATCATATCTTAAGAAACATACAAAGAGTGCACTGTTAGATACTGCACACTTCAGTATTCGTTGCACGGACACTTAAGATCTCGGCGAAAGACATTTCATTCTGGGTCAGATATAAGAAATATGGGTCATTCCATTATAATTGAGCAAAAAAAAGTTGAAAAGTACATCGTACCTCTCAGATTTTGTTAAGATTTTCAGACAATGTACCTACACCTAGAAAAATGATTAGGACAAAATTTGAGGTCGCAACTCCTAGCGGTTCAAAAGTTACGGCAGGATGAAAAATCGGCCACACGAGGGCTTATTGTTGGTGAGCACGCCTACTTACAACTTTTAATTGTCGATATCTCAAAAAGTAAACTATTTGAAAAGATGAAACTTTGTATTAAGGTATTTAAAGGTATGAGGAAGCTAAATTTCACATCCAATTGATCTTTAGGGCATTATAAAATAGTTAAAATCAGGTTTTAAAATTATTTTGACCACCCCGACGCTAGAGGGGGTAGCTCCTGTATGCAAGAACGTTTTGAGATGCAACTTTTTTTAAAAGTTAGAAGAAGCTTAAATCTTTAATCAGTTCAAAAATTAGCTTTGCCAACTTTGAAATGCATTTTTGAGACCAAATTTCCCAAGTGCACATTTTTCGCCCCCCCAAAAAATGTGTTTTGATAAATAAATTATGGTTTGGTACAGTCTAAAGTATCAGAGCAGCCTAATACCCTTTTATTTACTTCCTATAGGTACAAAACTTGAAATTTTAATTTTAAAACAACTTGTTGGGACCACACTGTTTCCCAATTTATTCAATTTCTATACAAAACTGAGGCAAACCTGATGAACATTTTACAGAAAGTATTTAATTTTGTAAACATCACACACAACACCGGAATTATTTTAACTATCACAAAAAGTAAATTATGTGTGACAATGTTGGTACAATTTAACACTACATATACCAGTACTAAAAGCAATGGTACAGTCATCATGGTTTAAAGCTGTTTTATGTAGCTTCCGATTTTAAAACTTTTCTGCAATGATTTGTATTTCTTCTTCAGAAACTTTATAGTTTCTGCCAGTTGTAGTTGATGGTGGTGTTATAATGCTAAGAATTTGTTGTTTGGGTACCCAGCAAATGTCATCCTTTTGTGGCCAATAAAAAGTGTTAGAAGGTCCATGATGATGCAAAAACTTGATGTTAACATCTTCATTGCCTTTGTCCAACTTTTGTACAAGACCAATCCACCAGCAGTTGTCATAGCGGCATGCCATATAATCCATCACTTTGACTTCTGGAACAGCTTCATTGTCAAAAAATGAGTAGGTTCCAGTTAATTCTTTATCTTCACTAACTTGTTTGTAACCCACACAGTTAAGAGCCATTGGAACAAAATAGTGAAAACTTCTTGTGCCTTTGATTGTTTGCCCCATAGCATAGCGCTGCTCTAGAAGTGTTCTTGTCTGTACTAACGAGTGTGTTGGGGATAAAATTGAACGGTTATTCCTTTGATATTTTCGTTACAGTACTTAAAAACTGCAGCAGCGGTAAGAATTGGCGTACTGCCAGTTTTTACTTGCAGGCTTGCACGGGTTAACAGCCGCTTAACAGTTCCTCCAATACCGTCACATGGAGATTTTCCATGCGAAGTAGCAAAAAATACCAATCAGCATCAACTTTAAAATCGGAAGAGTGGAAACAAAGATTTAAAATGTTCTTGTAGTTTTTATATTGTCCTGCACATCCATCAGAGAAGTACTCAATTTTCTGGATATTTGTGTATTTGATTCGGATCAGGGAGACCAGTTGCTTTTGCAGCTCATACACAAAACCAGTATCATGATTAAGGTCGTCTGATATAAAACAAAATAAGTGAGAGTGGAGATGTTCACCCTCCTTGTAATATACAACAACTGGGTGTATTGTACATTGGCTGGTGTTCCAATGAAAAGTTTGAATTTCATCCTGTACTGTGAATTTATAATTTTCTGCAAAATCAGTAAGGAAAATTAAATGGTTTTCAGGTAAATTTTCTTTTCTTTGTTTTAAATACTTTCCCTGGCACTTAGCAATGTAAAAGTGCACTGTCAACCCGTCAATAGAATTGGCGAGAAGATTTATAAAATCATGAACGTTAGCAGAATGGTCCACTAGTATTGACCATTCTTTTGAGTTCCACTGTTGGTAAGTAATCAAGTCCTCTCCTCCGCAATCCTTACAATTCATACAGATATTGACGTAAAACTTCAAAGCCCGGGCAGTTTGGACACCGATGGATCATGCACATTATTGATTCCACAGTGCACACAATCATGGCCATGTACTCCTTGTAAGATTTGTCATCAATGCATGCAGTGCATGCACTGGAACCTACTCTTTTTGACAATGAAGCTGTTCCAGAAGTCAAAGTGATGGATTATATAGCATGCCGCTATGACAACTGCTGGTGGATTGGTCTTGTACAAAAGTTGGACAAAGGCAATAAAGATGTTAACATCAAGTTTTTGCATCCACATGGACCTTCTAACACTTTTTATTGGCCACAAAAGGATGACATTTGCTGGGTACCCAAACAACAAATTCTTAGCATTATAACACCACCATCAACTACAACTGGCAGAAACTATAAAGTTTCTGAAGAAGAAATACAAATCATTGCAGAAAAGTTTTAAAATCGGAAGCTACATAAAACAGCTTTAAACCATGATGACTGTACCATTGCTTTTAGTTCTGGTATATGTAGTGTTAAATTGTACCAACATTGTCACACTTAATTTACATTTTGTGATAGTTAAAAACAGTCCGGTGTTGTGTGTTGTTTACAAAATAAAATACTTTCTGTAAAATGTTCATCAGGTTTGCCTCAGTTTTGTATGGAAATTGAATAAATTGGGAAACAGTGTGGTCCCAACAAGTTGTTTTAAAATTAAAATTTGAAGTTTTGTACATATAGGAAGTAAATAAAAGGGTATTAGGCTGCTCTGATACTTTAGACTGTACAAAACCATAATTTATTTATCAAAACACATTTTTTGGGGGGGTGAAAAATGTGCACTTGGGAAATTTGGTCTCAAAAACGCATTTCAAAGTTGGCAAAGCTAATTTTTGAACTGATTAAAGATTTAAGCTTCTTCTAACTTTTAAAAAAGGTTGCATCTCAAAACGGTCTTGCATACAGGAGCTACCCCCTCTAGCGTCGGGGTGGTCGAAATAATTTTAAAACCTGATTTTTACTATTTTATAATGCCCTAAAGATAAATTGGATGTGAAATTCAGCTTCCTCATACCTTTAAATACCTTAATACAAATTGTCAGCTCTCCACATAGTTTACTTTTTGAGATATCGACAATTAAAAGTTATAAGTAGGCGTGCTCACCAACAATAAGCCCTCGTGTGGCCGGTTTTTCATCTTGCCGTAACTTTTGAACCGCTAGGAGTTGCGACCTCAAATTTTGTCCTAATCATTTTTCTAGGTGTAGGTACATTGTCTGAAAATCTTAACAAAATCTGAGAGGTACGATGTACGGGCTGTTAAAAATATAATGGAATGACCCATATGGCAATATCACACATTTGTTATTTTATGCTTGCATATGTCATGCTTTCCAGATTGGGCCACATTCAGGGCACAGGAAACAAAAATTGCCTTTGTAGAAATTGTTAACTCGGTTGTATGTTTTTAATGGTTGATGCTCGAATTTCAATGAAAAGACCAACAAATTCCAATGAAAAAGAGAATTTAAAATAATCAGTTACAACAGTTTTAATGCATAGGCTAGCCAAATATAACTATAGTGTAAATTACCTGAAAGGCTGTTATAATTTACACACATCTAGCATGATAGGCATAGACGACTGTGGTATTTGTTGTTTTATATTTTTTTGTCAACGTAATGCTATCACATAAAAAATAATGCTGTATTTTACCTTTTCTCCGTTTAGATACAATTTAAAATACGACATAACGATGTATTCCAATTTCTAATTAACATCTTTTTCACCGATAACCACTTACATTTGTTCAAAATTCGTGCTATTTTCATCACCGACCAATCAGAGACGAGGATTCTAAAGAATTTGCTTCGTCATCCAATCCATCATTAATCGGCAACTTTCAACAGTGTCGACTTTCAACACATTTCTATGTTTTTCGCACTTCACTTATCATCAGCTGTATGGCTGATCCCGTTTACAACATCTATAATCAGAAACATATTTGACAATTCTCTTGAGTGAGCTACGCTGTGGTCAACTGACCCCTTTCTTCTGACAACGCATTCTAGGTGTGATAAGAACTGGCCATATAACAGGTGCCAAATTCGATCTTCATCCTGTCCACTTTCATTTGTGGCGTGAAACCGGGCCCACACCTATACCAGTACTATATGTTGAACCGTTGGCTTTTTCTCATAAAGTGCCTTGCGAATGTTTGTTCAGAATGAAACAAACCCTGTCCGCAAGCTCACGAGCGTGTGAGTTGGTTGGGCAAGACATTAACGAGCATTGCCTTAGTCCAGTGGATTTAAATGTTGATCAAATAGATTAGTGAGTAAGCGCGTCACGTTTCCGCCGATTGTCTACAGGTTCGAAACTGGCTGCTATCTAGTCAAATGTGCCTTTGAGAAAAACTATGAGCGGTCTCGCTTTCACCCAGTAAATTATTGGGTTGTACTAAAATTGAAGAACGAATAAAGATAACACACTGCAATAGATGGTGGTCGCGGTGTAACATGCAAATCACCGGTGTCTCTGTAGGATAGGATAGGTGGATAGGATATTCATGTTTACCCCCGTGAATGGGAAAACCAAGGGGGTTAACACACGGGCAATCGTCAGATCACCTCGCGCCCACCGTCGGGTTACCGGAGCTATTACAGTGTGCTGTATTTGATTGATACGTTCCTTTTAATTTGGTAGAACCCATTAAACCGCTGGGTTCGGGCAATGTCCGTAAAGTGCCTTGCCCAAGGACACAACCGATTAGCTAGCGACCAGTTTCGCACCTGCAACCTTTCGATTGAAAGGCTATATTGTTTTCGGGTCATGGAAATAAAACAGAATTGATATATTCTATACTAGCCCTATTTATTTAGTAAATTTTTTTGTTTCAACACTTACCAAGGCATTTGTCGCACCGACATAATTGGCTGTTGGCGAGATCGTTCCAAGAAAACTACAAGGAACAGAAATCGCTAAAATGACGAAGAACGGTCTAAATTCACGATGCGATCAACGCATCTTCTAAATTCAACGTGCGGAGATAATCCATTGTATCAAGCGCAAAAATAATCTATTGTGCGTTTTTAGATATTCTGCATCGCATTTTTTCCTTGGAGCCAAATCGCATATAAAAGACTTCATTTCATCAGAGAGAGAGACACGGAGATGTCTAGGCTTACAGCACTGTGTTCCAAATCCACAGTCTGTATAGCCTAGGCTCTGGTGCTCTCGAGGGCGGGAATACGCTTAACGTACCCTACAGCCCGTTCCCATTTATAAAACTACGTAGCCGGTTATGCTTAACCATTATTGTAATTGTACCGTTGCGTTATCGGAGTCAAACAAACTGTAATAATAAAGCTAAACTGCTACCCGTCTACCTTGAAAGTCAAATTAGTTATTATATTAAATAAGCAGCCGCTACACATTTATAATTAAAAAATAAATAAAACCTATACAAAGTATTTATTCCTTTGTTTCTGCGAGCAGGATGTAATAGGTAAATTAACGTAGATGAGAGGTTTAATCGCCTAAGTTTCATTCATACGATAATGATTTGGAGGTGATTCGGGAAACAGCCGGAGATGGTTTTCCTAAGAAATGTTTATATTTTTTTTATTCGTTATCTATTTTGTGATTATAAATGTAATCTGTCAGTTGGAAGTTCCAAACCCCAGGAATCGGAACCGCGAAATAAAAGGTACTAATGTCGATAGATCGCCCAAGAAGCTATAAAAACAGTTATGGCAAACTGTTTGTAACTAAAACGGTAAAAACGTCTCGATTGTATAAAACACACTGCAATAAACTAAGGATCATCTAACAATTCCCTGTGCGCTAATGTACCCTGTCACCCATCAGAAAATGCGGTATATTCACAAATTTTTCAACCACAATATGGCTGATTTGTAACAGAGTGTATGTTATATGACCTGATCTTGCATATAATGACGTAATGGTTCTACATACAGGGATACATGTAAGCAACCCATTGGATTTAAATCGATTAATTAGAATTACATTTTGATCACCAACTAGTTTATTAAGTCATAATCGGGAGAAAAATAAAGATTCGAACAATTTCTAACGTTTAAACATTCTCAAATCACTAATTCTGATAATTTAAATACCTTCTTTTAAATTAAACACTACCGGCATTTAAAGGTTTAGGGAATCAAATAGTTTGAACCATGACAGGCACAACAGAATATATTAAGATTTTGCGAATAAAAAAACAAAACAAAGTAAACTCGATACAGCTGTGAAAAACATGGAACACAATTATGTGAGATGACAGTCAATTAAGTACAAAAGGCTAGTGCAGATAAGCCACGTCCAAAGTATGTAGAAACAAAAGTGAACCTCCCAAATGAAAGCTTTGGGATCAGAACATCTGTTCTTCCTCACAGTCTTCTGTCGAATGGCCGAAAGCTGAATGAACAAAATTTCTCTGTTAGTTTCTACACTGCCATAGGGAGGTGATGATGATTTTTTAAGTTACAATTAAAAAATACTCTTTGACTGTTTAACAATAATTCTCTAAATAAATTGCCGAACTTATTAAAAAGGTTACTTTATTTATCACTGTCTTCTAATAAAAGAATAATATTAGTAATAAAGTTAAATCACAAAAAGACCATTGGCCTCCATCACGTAAATATGGTTCCAGAACAGAATAAATTAGTAATACAACATACTTTTAATTAGAACATTAACTTAAGTGCTCTATTAAGACGTTAAGAATAAAAACGTTTTACTGTAAGATTCACACACAAAAGCAATCGCTATGTGGTTAGTAATCACAACTAATACTTTTATTGGAGACCATTCAAATATGGTGGTGTGTCACATGACCAAAAGCTGCAAAAAAGTTGGCGTAACAACTGTACATGTTTTATAACATAAATAACCATATATATGAACCATAGAGATAAGTGATACGAATATGTGTGTCAGTTATTACAACAATAGCATACATCAGTATACCACATGCTTATAGTGGGTGCTTGAAGCTTTGAAGGCAAGAGGGTTTGCGTGATCAAATGATATCCTGCTGACAAAAAGGTTGCACTTTCGAAACCTTCAACTTAATAGTCATGTGTCTTGGGCAAACAATTTCATACAAATTGCACCAACCCAGTAAATTGTCATGGGCGGGTTATACAACAATAGTATGTTTGAAATACAATACTTTGTACTAACTTCTTACCACGAAAATAATTTAACTCCTGGTAAAAATGATAATTACTTTAATACAGAGGTTTCTCAGTTAATTATTAATATACCCCAGTTCATATTAACTGTAACTAAACTCTCAATGTAAAATAAAACACCAAGTTTATAGTAACTTTCGAACAACCCATTTAAAACTCTTAAATCAACCACCAATAGTGTTCAATATGGTTTTATGACAAAAATATATATAATCTCTACCTTCACAGTCCTCACAGTAAGGTCGTATTTCACCCCTTTCATAATGGTGGGAAGCTGATCCTTCATCCGGGTCAACCATGCTTTGTGTGGGACAGTCTTCCGTCTCATGAGCATCAAAAATATCGCAAATATCACAGAACAACCGTGGGGCTAGCTTCCGTGATTCGGTGCTGTTGGAAGTATGGAATATCTTAATTATTTGGCTACAAAGCTTAATTAGATAGAGCATTGACCTCAAGCCAAAATGTTGTTGTTCGAAACTAAATAGCCACTTCATCGTGTCTTTGTATTGGCTACTTGGAAAATATTGCCTGCACCCAATTAATTAATGGGTAAATAATTTTAAGATAAAATGGTAGAAACTTCTTAATTAAATACAACACACTGCAAACAGCTTTAAATCGAATTTGTCAATTGACTATTTAATTATTTCCATTCAAATAGATAAACAGGAATATCCTATTCAAGTACAATATCATTACCATATGATTGAAAATAAATGCAACTGTATAAAACCATGTTTTATCTTTATTTTTATATTTCCAAACACTGGCATTGTTACTTGTATTTGCAATCAGGCTTATGGGCAGATCCAGGTATGGTGAACATCACTGCCTTTTGCAGCTGCATTAATTTATTTCACAATAAAATCTCCACAGAACAAGCGAGGACCCAATGAAATAAGGTTGAAAACGAACCCGTCCAAACCACCATGATCCTCATCCTCATCCCCCAACATCATCCTCTCCAGCTCCTCAATTTTATCCGTGAGCATTTTGATCTTCTGCTGCTGATCGAATATCACGGTGTTGAGAAAGTCAACTTGAACACCATCTGACCCGTTCGATTCTATGAGTTGAATATGTGTTGATTTGTATATATATATACATATATATTATAGAACTAGTTGTGACTAGCAGAAAATATCTTAAGCCTAGTTTTCCAGAAAAAAGTCGTAAAACTTGTTTTTAGGAAATTAAATCAATATGCATACACAATTTTGTTTAAATTTGCTGTGTAGTCAAATTTTGTATACCACCACAAAGCAAGTGTGTTTTATGGTGATAAACTGGGAACCCATTCACTGCAGTATTAAATTTATATGGCTACAGAATATATAATGAACAGTGTATGCCGAAACCACAGATCGCCTTATGACCACTTCGTCGCAACACATTTAAAGTGTCCAAATCTTACACTGGCTTAAATTTAAATTCTTAAGCATACTTTAAAATAATAACAAGACAACGATATTTCTTCCTAGCTCTCATAAATAACTTTCTTTCCCATTTCACGATTCCATCATACAAAATATCATTTTAATCGTAACAATTGTTTTCTTGCAAAGTTGTGGTTTTAGGTGCATTATAATTAATGCACTACACATGTGGTGATGTGGGGGCAGTAAAAGTGGTCAAAATGTGACATTTCACCAACCTTGATGGTTGTTTAAATGCGGGGTTGTTCCATTTTGTTGCAACTTTGTGTTTTGTTGAGCTAACTGTTGATTGTGAAGCTCTAATGTGGCTACTTGTTCCTGGAGAGTTTTCACCAGAACTTGTTCTGCCTTGAAGCACTGGATCTGAGAAAAATAAGGATTGGTTTTTAGTTGGTTAGATAGTCTGGTGGGTGAAGTTTGGACATTTAAAGTATTACATTGAATAATCATGCGTTTACACTTTTGCAACAAGATGGTTGGTAACATTTAACAATATAAACCAATCTTCTCAGTGTGCTGTTCAGAAGCACTCACTGAACCTGGAGCTGCAGTCACTTCCTGTGTTATATGTTATGTTGTACTAATTAATGAATAATATTATTTTTCATAGTACGGTACTTCTTTAATATAGTTTTCCGCCTCTTTAGTTCTCTCCGCAATAAGTTTGGTGGCGATATCAAGGGAACGTTGTAGCGAGTCTCTTTCCGATGCAAATTCACGCATCAAAATTTTCTCCCTAAAAATGAACTGATGAAACTCATTTGTATTTGTATTATATTTTGTATTATGTGGATTGGGCTTTGTATGGGTGGAGTGAGATTTCTTGCGGATTGGGGCAAGATTTTATTTCGTTGAAGTGAAATTGTTTAGTATCTACTGCAATATACCTCATATAGTAAACATAAAATTAACCTATATTAACATACATGCAATATGTGATAAAACATGCAAAAAAAACAATATATATTTTCAGGGAAAAATACTGTTTACCCAAAAACACATATTTGCATGCATTAAATGCAAAGTGAAACAACAATGTTCGTAAAGATTATCCAACGTCTAAAATAAAATGATGTTTTAAAGAAAATAAATGTTTAAGAACAGTTTCTATTGGTGATAGGAAAAAGGTAGATCGATTAAAGTGAAATTGCCAGATTATATTATAATGACCATTGACCAGATTCTATTTTTCGTTTTGGCAATTACTATTTATAAAAGAAATATTTCTGTAATATTATAAATATTTTTTGTATTATTACATATTTTTTGCTGCTTACTTTAACAAATAAAGAAATGAAACAAAGGACTGGTAAAGTGGTTCATGCTAAAACACAAAATGAGGTGAATAGGATAATGTAAATAATATGGGCAATATTTTCAACATGCAAATAACTTTGCATGCATTTTACCTTTCTTCTTGCTCAGAAGCACTCAGATTAGCACTGCAGGAAATATACAAAGCTCTAACTACAACACTACACAATTAAATCCATAGTATCAACCTTGTGTTACACATCGGTTGTTGTAAAATCAAATTTGTTTAAACATCAAATTGTTCACTACGTGTTTTTGCAAGGAAACTCATGGGTGCTATGGCAACCAAAACTTTTTGTTTTTGTTGCCGTATCGGATATCCTCAGAATTAAAAATGGGTTAAACTTTACACACACCAGTAACATAGAGTCTTAAAAGTTTAAACCCAATTGGACTTTCTTGCTAAAATCACATTACTGTCACAAGCATTGTAAAAAAATAAAAAAGTAGAAACAATGTCCCTTCAAATAAGAGTCACATTTTTGCTACACATCTTGTCCATCATAACCAATTAGCTATTATCTAAATTACAAGCATATTATGACAATCACAGATACTACATCTTTAACATTTACTACAACTGACATAACTAGTGTAGAAAAAATTATATTTAAAAAAACTATTTTCTAAAATCATAATGCAAATCTTTATATTGATCAATACTTATTACGATTAATCGGAGCAAGCTAACTACACGCATACTGCATGGTGAAATACAAAGGTCATAATTTAGGGAAATATTATGCCTATACTAACGTATAAGGTAAAGTATATAGTTATTGATCATAATGATCATGGTCTGTTTAGTTGATATTAAAAATTTAGCAATGGGGAAAATGCTTTATCTTAATTATTATTTATCATAAGTATAAAAAACGTTATCTTAAGTTATTGTAAGAGCATCATAGACTTCCCAATTAAATTTGCTTATTTTCTTATCAATAGATTTGATATTTTTAAAATGAAATCTGTTCATATAAGCCATGAGCATACAGATCATGTATAGCGGTTTACAATGCACAAGTGAGTTGAAGTTATTATTATTGTAATAATAGTCATACAACCATGTTTAGCAATAAGTCAAATAAAAGTACAAATTTTAACAATTTATTTTGCATTATGTAAATTATTAAAACATTAATGGTATATAACAATTTGTCTGAAACTAAACTTGATGGGAATTATTAACTTATAATGTTTTGAATTAAACCCAGCTCTAATAACCACTGAACTTATTAGTAAGGTCGGCCTTCACATTTGCCTGACAGTCATGAGTTAACAGGTTGGTATATGGCCCTTTGTCGTAAATAATAATATCAATATTTAGGTATGGATGACTATTGTGTATCTTAGTATGTTTCCAATCGAATGATTTCATTTGACACAAATGAACATATTTTCAACAAACCTGTTTTCTAGTTTAGTGATTTTCGCTCTCAGAGTTTCTTCTGATTCTTTAAACTAAAAAACAGAAATGGCTTTTTATTATAAAAAAAAAAAAATGATAATTTAGGAACTAAATTTTCAAATATCGATGAAATAAAACAAACATAAACAATAAAAACATTACATTTTTTCTTTCATTTTCAACTGCAGAAATCTGTTCCACCAATGCCTGGTTCTCTGCTTGTGATTTCCGCAATGCTTCTTCAACTTTTGTGGATTCCTATTTGAAAATAAACTTAATACAAGTGCTATTTTAAATTTAACTCAGTGCAGGGCCTACAATATAAAACCTTTTTAAATTTTTTACTACTTTGGTGAAGGTTTGCTTATTTAATTGTATATTAACACAGGGCCAAAAATCCATCAAATTTCGGGCGAGAAAGAATTCACTCAGGTGTGGAAGCACACACGAGTAATGGGACTAAATCTTTTAACAAAGATATTAAACATGTCAAAATAAAACATGTTATCAAATGAAAACTTAGTGTTTATCAATGCTAGGATTTCTTTTTTATTCCTTTATATTCCAGTTGAATAGAAAATGGCCGTGGTGAAAGATAATTTGTTTTTTTATTTGCAAAAGTAAATTCTTACTCGCACGGCGTGCATCACGCGAATAAACACACGAGTGTTACTCACCTTACTAGCACGGATTTTTGGCCCTGATTCTATTATAGCTGTGGATTGTTTGACTAAAAAGATGCTTGTTAATTGCTTAAAAATCATCTACTAAATACAAGTTTACAAACACCAAATTTAAGTATATTTATGCATTTAATTGCACTAGCATAGATAGAGACAGCGAGAGCAACAAAATGACTTGTTTGTAATAAAAAAATGTCATGGAGCAGGTGCATAAAATATATTGTATGTTTGAAACATCTAACAAAATTATAAAACTAAGCAATCAAAATTAGAGGTTATTTCAAATTTCTAAATAAAACTAATGATTACATGCTACATGTGATGCAGAAAAATCAAAAAAGTTAAAAATTTTGATTAAAAAGCATTTCGTGAGTGCACTAGAATATACATAACATGTTATTGCAAAACAAACACCTAGTCTATGTAGTTTTATAATTCACCCGTACATCAGAAGGGTATACAGCGATAATTGAATGAATCATATTATTTAAAGTGACGGTTCCAGCTTACAGAGACTGAGGATTCATATAAACCTTGAAAAAATGTTCCCTTAAAGGTTTAAAATTTCTGCTATAAAGTTAAATTTTTATTATAAAAATTTTGGACATAAAGATCGAAGTTATCAAAGTGGATCTTCAGAATAAAAGTTTAAACAGATTTATAATCTTATGACATTGTAATATATTATTATAGTGTATTTGGAAAACTTCTGAAAACTACCTTGAGAATTAAATGCAATGAAAAAAACCTGTTTTTAAGTTTTCCTTGAATTTATAGTATATATACTTTTATATTTATAATATGAATTTATATAATTTTGTTGATTCCTACAAGTCACCTTCTAAACACCTCTACATCTTTACAACCAGTTAACTAAAATGTACAACCTGTTAATTAAGCCTAAATATATCTGTGATTGTTCGTTGTATTCTGTAGAAATGCATTTTGCAACTGTCTAGCAGTATCTGCTCACAATTAAGAGGGTGATCACAATTAAGAAAATGAACACACTGTAATATGCCCAAACAATACATCAGGAGGCACTTTCTGAGTTTTATGATATTCCGATCATAATTTAATTAGATTAAGTATTTTACGCCTATGGATATGAAAGATCAATTAAGCATGGCATACCTGTGCTTGACTTTCTGTAGAAGATTGTAAAAGTTGATTTTTCTCGCAAACGTCACCTTCGAGAATTTGTTTTTCACATTTTAACTTTTCCACTTCCCCTAATAATAGTTGATGAGATTGTTTCATTTCGTTCAAGTCTTTAACAACTGCTTCTTTGCTTTTTTCAAGTTCAGAGTAATTTTCCTCCAAAACTTTTTGTTTCGTCTTCATTTCAAACAACTCTGTTGAAACTGCGCCAGACTTTCCTTTCGAATCATCAAGGGATTTTGCAAGCTCAATATTTTTCGCCTCCAAGTTTTTATTTTCATCTTCCAAGCTCGATTTTGACTCTGCAAACTCAGAGTTTACTTTCTCTAAGCTTTCGGTTAAAGTTTCAACTGATTTTTGGAATTCAGCACAACGAGAGTCCAAAGTTGAATTTTCTTCATGTTTTGCATCAAGTTCGGATTTCACTTGAACTACTTCTTCTTGTAGCTCAACAAGTTTCTAGAAACACAATAAATGTTTAAATAACAAAGTTTTTTAGCATAAACCATCAATATGTGTGTGTTGTAAGACCATTAATTGCATTCATGG
>CH002016.1:368546-381398 GCA_000149265.1 Ciona savignyi
TTATTACCACAGTGTTCATCTAGGATAAGAAAACCGCAGCACCTTCCAGTGCACTCCCTGTAAAGCAAGTTATGAATATCCAGACGCTTCGTGCACATAGCCGCCCGCGGTTGTTGTATATAACCTATACATCAAATTGAAGGTATTTTTAAGGGCTACAAGATGTCCAAAGGAATAATTGGCGAAAACTCTATACGCTAAATAATTTCCATCTAAATAAGAAAACTGCAGCATCCCTAAATGACGAGACGCATCATGTATATGGCTCCCTGCGGTTATTGTATATAATCTATATATCAATTTGAAGGTATTGGCAAGAGCTACAACATATTCACAAGGGAATATATTGGCAAAAACTCTACAGAATGCATGAATATTAATAATATTTATATTCGGTAATTTTAGGACTGATTGCCCCTCAGAAAGGGGTTTAACTTTTTACTTTCGTCTTCGTGTTTTTCCACGTTTTATATTATCTAGGTGAAAAAACTTCGGTCATCATGCCATGGTATCATGTTCTACTTAGTATATTATCCCATCTGGTCCCATTTCGTTTAATTTGGTATTTACCACTAACCCACCTCTGTGTTCCAATTTAGTCATGCACACAACTGTGTAAACAAAAGCTGATAATGAAGTGTTGAAATGATGTCCAGCGGCCAGACCTTTCATTATCAGAATTCTAAAATAAAATTCAAATAGTTTATGTTACCCTTTTTTCACCATTTTTGGCTCCCCAAGTTTTAAATGGGATTTTAGTTGCCAGTTTCAGGTATCGTAGTGTGCTAATTGATGCTTGGTAAACAGTGGTCAGATACCCAAGCTTTAAAACTGCACTTCGATATATAATCTCCAGTGAAAAATTCAACTCTTAATAAGTTATGGCTATATACCCAGACAATAATACTTTATAAAGCCTATTAAAATGTTTACATTTGCAGCAATATCCACTGTTTATCAACACAATAGATTCATTCATATAGTATATTAATAATGTATATGGAGTGTTCTTACAAAAGAAGCTTTTTATATCTAAATATTTCCTTTCAACTTAAGTGTAATGCTTACTCCTTATTAGTCTTTAACACGCAAACATGCACAACAATCCACTGTTACTGCCACTTTGCAGAGAACACGGGCCGAGATCTCAATGGTAACGGTAAGTAGCAGTCTATTCTGTAAGCTAGATTATTTTCATCACTAGCCGTCTAGGCTGGTACAAAGGTCCCAAATGCTCAAACGAAACAATTAACTGTAAAACGACATTAAAATCGATGAAAAATACAACTAATCTTTGGAACAGAAACCAAATGCAAGCACAGACCTCTGTTGTTTTGGCGTACTATGCACCGCTGATTTTTCGGGGGCGGAACTTAAGGAGAAAATGTGTTTATTTAATTTCAGCCTTTGGAGCTGTTTTCTATCTTTATGAAAATATATTTTCTTTATGTTATTGACTTGATAAGGTCAGCGTTATCTTTAAAAAATACGGACAATTTACTGTTGCAGGCGCGTTCATTTTATTTACAAATAGAACATTTAAAAATAACAAAAATATTATACAACAAAGTCTTAATCACGCACAAACCATCGCAACAAAACTTTTACATTGAATTATGTTTTTTTTCTGTGTTGGGACACAGTAATCGTTCGACGTTTGCTACTTAATGCACGTGATTTACTTGGTTCCTGTCGGTTGGAATCTCGGCTTAAGATGGCGTATAACCAATTAAGACCTCTATGAACGGCAGGATGTGACGAGTGGTACCCTCCAAGAGTCATTGTTTTTAAACGAGTGGTTTGCTAAGTAATAATGGTGGTGATTCCCCAATGTTTGTTTGGTTGAAAGCAGCATGTGCTAGGCTGCGCGCCGGTGTTCTCGTTTAGCTGTAAAGTTTTGTAATCGTGGAGCAGTGCTTTGTAAAATAAAGGTGTTGATTGTGCATCTGCTAGCTGTTTGTTGGAAAAAAAGTTGCCGATGTACGAGGGGGTATGGGCTCAAAATTTTTAAACAAAATTTTGTAGGGTTTTGAGTTTAGGTTGCAGATCCAAGCTTCAATTTTAAATTGTGAAAAAATCTAAGACTTCCTATGTCAGGATTTTGAGTGACAGTCGTTTTTGTGAGGTCAGTTTGCATTGGAGAGATAGGGAGAATAATTAGTTGAACGCCTCCTTAAGAAAATTTCTCTTTGGTTTAATTAAGAAAAATAGACATGGGCATTTACGTCTCTTTAATGTAAAGTACTTTCCATCCAGGCGAATACAAACTTTCTGCGATAGTAAGCAATGAAATAGTCGTCCACAACACAATAACAGCGGCTGGATTTTGACGCACAATCTTTCCGCGGCCTGCAGAACGCCGACGTGCTATCCGTTGGAAGAAACTTCAAAATATTTGGTTCTGGTATGCTAAAGATATGAAATTTGATGGTTAACGACAGTAGATTAGGGCAGTGCTTTCACTGCTATTTTCTTAAATTTTCCGGAACAGAATTTTTTTAATTCGCTCTAATTTTTTCTTTGATTTTCTGCGCAATGCTGCTGACAATCATGCACGGTCGCTAGCTGTTCGGTAGGGTTTTATCCAACCAGTTTGAAACTTTCAATAATGTTAAATGACAAGTTGGGTATTAAATCGACCTTACATATTACATAAGATTTAAGGTCCTAAGCGGAATGTAAAAGAGTGGCCCGTTTTGGTGCATTTTGGCTTTGATAGCCGATATCTCTGTAATCTTGGATATCCGATATCTCTGTATAACAGGTTAGATACTCAAATCCATGTTTGATCCATGGAGAAGTTTAATACAAACAATTAAGCGGTTACCCATACTTATCTTGGACTGATTTGTGAAAATCCAAAGAAACTGAACCCAACCGAAACCAGCGGTCAGTATGCTTTCATGCTAATTTTAAATGGAAGAAAATGTACGATTTAGTTAAAACTTTGAAAGATGGTTAATGATATAAGTTGTATACTCACTTGAAAATTCACGGCAAATCATTGCAGGGGCATTTCCGACAGACCGTATTATTTGATAGCTGATATCTCGCGACTTAAAGAAATATTTATTCAGAGTTTAAATTTAATTAGAGTTGTAAAAAGAAGTTGTACATGTATATAAAATAAACTAACTAAACCCAATTGGAATTAAAATAACCCATTGCAGTTTACCCTCCCTGTTTATCTCAAAAATCGCAACTCCACTGAAATCATTTTTTACACATAATTTTACACTCCATTTTAACATGAATAAGGTTATGTGCAATTAAGTTAAACGCCCAAAATGTTTCGGATATGTACCTAAAAGTTTTTTTTGCAAGAACGGCCGACACACTGAAATAGCTCCGGTAACCCGACGGTGGGTGCGAGGTGATCTGACGATTGCTCGTGTGTTAACCCCCTTGGTTTTCCCATTCACTGGGATAAACATAAATTACTATCCTATCCTATCCTGTCCTACCCATCATCAATCCTTTTCCGGGAAACCCCCTATCACTTAACCGCACTTAAACCACTGATTATAGTCTGGTTTAACTCCCCATAATAACATGAATAAAATAAAATAATAAGTTAAACTTGTTAAAAGGTGTGTTTTTTATATAACAACACTGCAATTTCCTGATCAGTTCTTCATTTGTGTGCCAACATGGTCCAGGTGGTTAAATCGTGCGAGCATTTTGATCATAACAAATCAAACCACTATCTGTGTTAACCTTCAGCAATATACTGATTCCTCAGTATATATAAAACAGTCTTGGGGATGAGCCCATCATTAGTTCAAAACCGGCGGGTTAGTCTGGCGGTTAAGTTCGTCGCCTTTCAATCAAAAAGTTAGATGTGCGAAACTGGTCGCTAGCTAGTTGGCTATGTCCTTGGGCAAGGCACTTCACGGACATTGTCTGAACCCAGCGGATTATTGGGTTCTACCAAATTGAAGGAACGTGTCTATCATATACAACACACTATGCTAACCCCCTTGGTTTTTCCATTCAGTGAGATAAACATTAATATCCTATTCTAAAAGGGGTGTTGAGTTTCATTAGTTTCCAAAAACATGAACCACGGATGCCTTATATATAAATCAATTGTGGTTTTAAATAAAAAAATTACTTTCCGACCCGCTCCCAGCACCTGTCTTTGTGAAAAGTTGCAGTATGCTCAGACGGCTTCTCTTATTCAGAGTAAAAACACTTTATTTTTGAAGACTTTCTGGGTTTACTCGCGAAAAGGGAACGGACGGCAATGATGGAAAGAACATTATCTTGGAAAAGGCGTTTTCTAATAAAAAACATTTATGTGCAGTTTAAAGATCGAAAATATACACATTTTAAGCAATGAAACAAAATTTACCATATTGTGTTTAACAAAAAAACTGTATGTTTTCACAATAAACACGATAATGCATTTCATTAATTCGAAACTTACAAACTAAACAATCCAATTGGCCAATTAACTCATTTGTCCGGCCCGTTGGTCTAGCGGTTAAGTGCGTCGCCTTTCAATCGAAAGGTTGCAGGTGCGAAACTGGTCGCTATAGCTAATCGGTTGTGTCCTTGGGCAAGGCACTTTACAGACATTGCCTGAATCCAGCGGATTAATGGGTTCTACCAAAATGAAGGAACGTGTCTATCATATATATATACAACACACTGCAATAGCTCCGATAACCCGACGATGGGCGCGAGGTGATCTGACGATTGCCCGTGTGTTAACCCCCTTGGTTTTCCCATTCACGGGGATAAACATGAATATCCTATCCTATCCTATACGCAGACACTTACGACAACGAATGCTTTGTAGTTTGGTGCAATAGTAAGAAAAAGGCAATAAGGAAGCAGAGAAAAGCATATAGTCCCAATTGCATCGATATACAATATATATCAATAACAGCGACGATAAATTTTATAATCAGACACCGGAACATTTCTGCCTACAGAAACATATCGCGTAGGATTCACTCTTTAGCCGTTTCTTTATTGTGTTTATTGAAAGCCCATTCTCTTTTGTCGCGTAGACCAAATGGTACGACCAATACGCCGTTACGTTGTCAATGCCGCTAGTAAATAGCGATTTACAGTGAAAATGTTTATACGGAAATTCTCAAATCGTTCGGATGTTAAGTGTCAATGTATATGCTATACAACTAATAACTTCATAAAAAACAATCATTCATACAATATACAGATTCCACGCTTGTCCCTACGTCACATTTTGACTTTCAAAGTTCCTTAAGTACATGAGTCATACCGATTGAAATCTGCACCGTCATAGACCACACCAGTGATTTTTGACGAAACGAAGGTATATCAATCGGGCTGGCTAGTTTATGTAGTTATTCTAATCTAAAGATATATATACAGCTACTTATTTTAGACAATAGATTTACCAAATTGTATAGAATTTTAGCAAGTGGTTAATTAGGACCGAACTTTTAAGTTCAAATTTCATTCAAATTTAGCACTTCTTATGCAATAATTAATAGATTAAAAAAGGACTACCAGGGAAAATTGAAACGAAGGTATTTAAAATAACAAACAAGCACCGCGAAATTAAAGCCCAATGAACCGAATTAACACTGGTTAAAGAGAAATGTACCGTCATTATTTCTTGTTTTTTGGTCGCTTGTGAATATTATCGTAAATGTTGTGTTGCTGGGATAATCTCCGTTTTCTTGACAAAACATAATTAGGTAACTCGAAATGACCAATAATACTCGAAAACGTATGTTCTAAAGTTAGCCTTCCATCTGCAAATTACCGCATGACTTGCTATCAATTTAAACCTTCGTGATTGGGTGAAGTAAATTAACGAGACATTAACATGTAATTTCCAGTTCATTACAGTCGTATATATACGCGAAAACAATGTATAGGTGTTTGCACCAACTTGGTATTTGCGGATAAAAGGATATCGTAAACTGAATAAAAGATTTTGCATTCACTATTTTAAAGATTTGTATTCAATTGTCGGTGTATTGGGCTCGGAAGTTATCTGCGATGATCATTCGAAAAAGGGGCGTCTCCGCGATAAGCATTCGTATATTTAAAATCTTTCGTCACAATAGCCGGGGAAATCACGTCACAATATACCATTCATGAAAAGCTAGTCTCCATACGTCACGTGTAACAAACGCTGAGGAATCGTGACAAAGCATAAAGTCGAGGATTTCCGCAGCTTATAAGTATTCGTAGTTTATAGTAGCAGCAGACGGTAGTCTGATAATACGTAGCGCAGTTCTTTGATAATACAGAATTCAGCAATATTCGTGATGTCGCTTCCTGTTGGGTCAACTGTATCAGTTCTTTTATTACGTTAGATAGTTTTGTATAACAGTTGTTCTTTTAGCGCATTAGATAGTAGGTGCCATAGTGGAGAAGACACGCAAAGAGCCATTTATACCATATTAACCCCGGGGGTAAATACATGATTCTACTTTTAGTTTGATTATTTAGTTAACCGTTTGAATTCGCTTGTTAAAAGAATCAGATCCGGATTAAAAGGGAAATGGAACAAACCGACAATGTCCAACATATCGTAAGGTGAGTTCGTAATTTTAATTTAAAACTTTAAATTAATTTTAAATTATATTGATATATTATTGACAAGGATTACTTGTGTAAACAAATAGAAATTTGAGGGTATAGTCAGCAGAGAATAATATACGTGGCGGACTTGAGATTTGAGGTTAGAGGTGTTAACCACAGTAAACACCATAAATGCAGGTTAATGGCATTGATCATGAACATAGGTTTATGGTGTTTGACTATAAAATAGTTGGTATCAATACAATTTCCTTAAATCGTCATGCGCGATTGGCGCAAGAACATAATTGAATCGGCGCGTACACCGCAATGGCTTTAGCATGATGCAACATTTCACTCGAACACGAATTGCGTAGAAATAGAACTTGTCTCGCCACTTTGAGCCATAATCACCTCATACCTGGAACTACAAATTGTTGCTATTTAAAATTGGAAAGTCCATGTATCGCTCATTGCACATTGAATTGTTATAGACATGCAAAGCGGATACAACATACACAGGTTCCTCTTATCATGCGAGCCAATTTGGTCTTAAGTAAATATCGTTCGCTTCAAGCACACTTTACTTTTGAGCGTGTAACATTTCATCATTGTATTATACACATATATATATGTATATATATAAATCACAAATAACGATTATAGATGGCACATATTTTAATCACACACGATGGTATTCAATTATACTAGCAGAGTCACGATAAATTGCACGTGAAAAGTGTAGTATTTACTTTCTTGTTTCTTGAATATTTTATTTGAAGTAAGTAAACTTCCATATAAAGTTTAATATTGTCTTCCTGCACGAGTTGGTGTATGAAGCATTTTAGAAGTGCAGATTTTTAAGGCAGATACTAAGAAAGTATAAATATATGATGTATTATATATAAATTTGGTGTAAACTATACGAACCCTATTAATCAGGTGCAGTTGTACAGAAGATTTTTGTCAGACAACCTTTTCCGAATTAATGTTTTAACAACATTTTAAAATACATCTTCCGACGAATGACTAAGACAGGAGAAGGAAACCTGCGGCCGGTTGCCGGCGTCATTGTTTGATGTGGCCCGCTTCATAATTTCTTTATATCTCATTTAGAACATCACTTGTTATCAAAACGTATCTTCAAGATAAGTAAAGAAAACTAAAGGAAAAATAAATAACTTTGTTCGGGAGTAAAAGGTGTCTTGGTTGGTAAATTTAAATCTATTTTACGAGATGTGTATTTTTTTCTTTTTTTAACATTATGTTACATGAGGTTAAATTTACACCGAAACGACAACAACAAAATCATTTTAATCCCCTTGGTCCGACGTTGGTCAAATATGTTCCGATTTACACCAGACAGTTTGACGCAAACGACACGCAAATTGGTCTTATTCCTTTAATATCGTGCAATATCAGCCCACACAATTGTGCTATTGCTCTCTAAATTAAATTCATTGATTTAAAATATCTATTGGATAGTAAATATTCAAGTGGATTTGCATTTAAAACTGCAATTCTGCTAAGGCAGGTTTGCTCTTATTTTGTTGTCGTTAAAGAGCCTAACAAATATATATATACATAAAACGGGCCAACATCTCCGATTATCCTCCCACTGTACAGTATCAGTAATTCAGGAATTTTCCCGATAGGGAAAACCCGATAACACACAGGAATTGTTACCAGATAACACACAGGAATTGTTACCCGATAACACACAGGAATTTTCCCGGTAGGTACTGGTTAACAATACATTGAGCCTGTAGTATAATTATTTAACCTGCTAAAGTTAATGTTAGGTCAGAAATATATATTATCTCCAGTTCTGAATTCAGTTTCAGTTCAAGTTAGCCTATGGTAGGATATCTTATGTTAAGGTCAAGAGGATGTTTCTTTTGTATAGTTGGCTTCAGTCTACAACTATTTCAGAAATAAGTTGGGTTGTTATTCTTGTGAAATTCAAATTTTCCAAGTGTTCCAGTGGCGCGCTATACGTTGTAAAAGCATATCACCTTGGTCGAGTGGCCAATATACGGTTTATCCAAAACTTAATTAGTGTTGTATGACGATAGTACAATTTGGCATATATTATATTTTCATTATAATTTTAATCATAAGTGTATACCCACTTTCACGTAAAACGCCCGACCGATAAACATTTTGTTTTATGTGAATATATTAAAACGAAAAACCCGCTCTTGCCCCAAAAGTTTTGGCGGACGCACTACCCAACGTCCTTTTTGTGAGAACCCAGCAACAAAAAGTTTTAACAGTCTTACCATACATGCATAAAATGCAGATTTTTTGCCGTGCGTGTTATTAAATATGTTTTCAACTCCTAAAGTAAGTGGTAATTCAGTAGGTGACAGAAGCTAGAAAGTGTGGTGATTAAAACCAGTCGATTTGTGGGTGTTTGTACAAGACAGAGGCGTTGCTTGATATTAAAATTTAATTCTTTCCCTTATTTTACTCTTTGGGATGAGGATTCAATAGACAACAAGGTTGTTAAAACACCAGTTCCCAAAGTCGGTTTATCGCGGCTACTGCGGTGTGTTGTATATATGTTAAATTTGTTCTTGTTTTGTGCAGCCCATTATTTTTACCTGGGATAAAGCAAGTCCACTAATTGCCTTGACCATGGACACCATTGAACAACCAGCAGTAGGTTTCAAACTTGCACCCTTCGTATTGAGCGTCCGCGTGCTACGATATGAGTTTTTTTCATTTTCACGTTTTAAAGAGCAACAATTTAGTTTAATTAAAAAGGCCAGAAGTGGACAATATCATAGTAGTTGGGAAGTATACGTATGTAGAATTATCCTACGATTTTATATAATACGAATGTTTTGAGATATTTCTTTACTTAATTGTATTACGTATAAAGTTACAGTACCAAATAAAAATAAATACAAACCGGTGCCGCTCACCTTAATATGCTGTATATCTAGAAAATTATATTGTGTTTTGAACTCGTGATTTAATTTATTAACAATATGTTTGAATTGCTAACTTGTTCCAGGCGAGAGAAATCCGTCAAGAAAAACAAAGAACCCAAAGGTCAGGCTTCGTTGAAATTATTATTTGACTTTATTTCGATTCACAGCAGAAACCCACACGTTTATAGACGACGTATAAACTTTTTGTTCAATGTTATTCAGGCGACAAACTAATTAAAAAATATCAAACAGCCCCTGAACAAGTCTATGTTTAAATTAAATGTTAAACTTTTTGCAAATTTATATATCTCTAAGCAAGAAAATGAAGGTGATTTGCACTGTTCCAGCCAATTCTAATAGAGCGGGAGTTATATCAAACACAACAAATTGCAATATGTACTAAAATCAATCGAATGCATTTGCAATCTCACTATGGGCACGAGGTAATCCGACAACCATTAAATATTAACCAATTGAAAAGTGCTGTAACCCTGCCAAGAATACTGAAATAGCATTAAAGTATTTTTGTTTTAAGCGCAGATAGGTGATATTTTGATGAATTTCTATCATGCAGATGAAAAAGTTCAGTTGAAACGAGAAGTGAGTTTGATCGGTGGGATCAGTTTAATAGTGGGAACTATGATCGGATCAGGAATATTTGTTTCACCCAAGGGGGTGATGCGGAATGCGGGTTCTTTAGGTGCAGGGTTTCTGGTAAGTTTCTCTCAACGTAGGTTAATCATGTTTATCCCCGTGTATAAGAAAACCAAGGAGGTTAAGACACAGGCAATCGTCAGATCACCTCGCGCCCACCCTCGGGCTACCGAAGCTATTGCAGTGTGTTGTATATGAGAGTCACATTCCTTCAATTTGGTAGAACCCATTAATCCGCTGGGTTCAGGCAATGTCCGCAAAGTGCCTTGCCCAAGGACTCAACCGACTAGCTAACCTTTCGATTGAAAAGCGACGCACTAATCCGCCAGACTAACCGGCAGGACAGTAGACTACATGATTTTAAATTCGCTGTTATACTTAATAGTTTAGTACATTTGATATGTTTTAAATTATTCTAAAATTGATCGAGTTCACATTGTTAGAGATATATCATTTGTAGTTGTATTTTTTTTGTAAAAGACAAATTTTAATTGATATGACCTACACTGATTATCCGAATCACTTTGAGCGTGAAAATAAATACTTAAACATTTCCTTATATTTTTAGCAACAAAAATTGTTTGCTCCATCATATAACATTTTTTACTACTTGAGAAAAATAAGGAATGTAACAAATTTGTTGTCAGATTTGGCTTGGTTGTGGCATCCTTGCCACTTTCGGCGCCCTTTCCTATGCAGAAGTGGGGACGATGATTCCAAAATCTGGTGGAGAATTTCCAATTCTTCTTGAAGCATTTGGGCCGATACCAGCTTATTTGTTCGCATGGACATCTACAGTTGTGCTTAAGCCATCATCTTTAGCCCTTCTATCTCTCACCTTCGCAAAATATGCTTTAGCGCCGGCCTATAATCGTAAGTACTTCGTACTGGCTATCCCCTAAACACAAAATCCACGCACATCTAGTTAATATACCAGCCAGTTTAAACCCACCATTTAACTCCATCTTACTTAAATGTGCCCTGCAATAGTTATTCGTATTAATACAAAATGTATAAAGTACTAAATTTAGTTTTATAAGTTACATTGAATAAAAAATAAATGATATTATTTATCTTACAGTGGAATGCAGTGAGCCATCGGGTCTGGCAATTAAACTCGCCGCTGTGGCTGTGATTCTCACGGTCATATTTATCAACTGTGCCAGTGTCAAGTTATCCACGAAATTTCTAACGGTCTTCAGTTTCGGAAAAGTTTTGAGCCTTGTAATTATAATAATTGGTGGAATTGTAATGTTGGCAAAAGGTGGGTTATTTATAGTAAAGTATATCTAGAAAATAAAAACATGAAATAAAATAGATAGCACTTCTAATACGGTAACTTTGGGAAGACCTTACGGGACTTCCGAATTATTAAAGGTGTCACTGTTTTGACGAGTTAACAAGTTTTCCATTACGCATGTGCACTTGTTGTAGACCGAGCAAATAGAAGTATCTGCGAACAGCCTACAGTACGGATTGATTGACTTTAAAATCATGCCCAATCGTACTTATTTTTTTGGATATCTGAATTAGGAGGATTTTGTTTCTTCGATCAAAAAAATTATATTTTTTAGTCTGGTAGCTGATTAGTGGTATGTGGTGCGTCAGACTGCTAACTAATAGGTTGCAGTATCGAACCCAGTCACTTGTCAGTTGGTGAAGTCGTTGGACAAGGCAAATAGCTGACATTACCAGTGCCAAGTCGTTTAACATGTAAACTGCAGCTCTGACTTCTACAACATTTTGAAAAGCACAATGTTATTTAATCATGGAAGAGAAGCAGTTTTATTGGAGTATTTACACAGGGAATACCAAACATTTTGAAGACGCTTTCAGCGGAGAGGCCCCAGGAGTAAGAGAGATCGCACTTGGTTTCTACCAAGGTTTATGGGCTTTCGATGGCTGGAATCAGTTGAATTATGTCATTGAGGAATTAAAGGTATTTTCGATTTTTACGATAGATTTTGAATACGCATTTCACTGTATAATATGTAAATAATACAATAAGGAAAACTTCGGTAGAACGGTGCACTGCCTTTTCTAGGCACTTGCCTTGCATTTTGCGCTGTGGTGGGCTTATAGTTTATGTAGGTTTCCAGAAAATCGGTTGAAGATGGATATAGGTCGTCGCAATATATTCTTTGTCGACCTAACTTAGTTTTGAGTTCCCCGTTACATGTTATAATAGTGTATTATACAAATAATTAGGTATTTTTTTATTTTGGGGATATTCCGAGGTAAGCTTGGTCATTTTACAACTTTCTTTAAAATTTGCAGTAAATATGGGTTTCTAGTACCGATATATCTGCAACGGCCAAAAATGACAACGAAAAAGTTTTAACTTTAATTGCATTTCAGAATCCGTTTGTGAATCTTCCGCGAGCTGTTATTGGTGCCATGGTTTTGGTAACTGGATTATATATGCTGACAAACGTAGCCTATTTCACCACTATGTCCATGCAAGAACTGTTAGAATCTCCTGCAGTTGCTGCGGTAAGTAGCATATTCTATAAAGCAACGCTGTTCTTTTACGGTATAATAATATAAAGATGGCTGTGGGATATTCGGCCTAACAACTGCAAGGGTGCACAATTAATAAATCATAGTAATAACAATCTTGTTAAATAAAAAGTTAAGCACTCAATTTTTTTTAACTTAAAAGACTAAATACTCGTACTTTGACAGACGTTTGGAGACCGTGTACTTGGTGTTTATGGTTTGGGTGATACCTTGT
>CH002016.1:393499-418766 GCA_000149265.1 Ciona savignyi
ACCGAAGGTACGCTCAATAATAGGCTATGATACATTACAATAGCCCCAGTAACCTGTCGGTATGTTTGATATAATCTGACGATTACAACTGTGGGAACGCTCCTTTTTGTATTCACGATGTAATCTAGAGATAACGTTCCTTTCGTTTTTCCATTCCCGGAGATAAACATAAATATTGTAACTTATATTTTTCTATTTCTGCATGTTTGTATGATTAACTGGCAATTATCGTGGATTTTAAACTTGATTTGATTAGTTTGTAAAGTTTATAACTAACATTTTATAACCATCCAAAGCACGCAACTGTTTTATATCTTGATTTGTCTGATAACCTTTGAACGTGCTGCGACATTTCAAACAATCTAGCACTGGTTAGCAACGAGTATTGGAATTAAATTGTATTTAAAGAAAAAATATTTAAAATGGTGTTTTTGTTTTGTTTTTCTAGAGTTGTTCGAGGGTTAAAATTGTTTGGTGGTTTAAACACAAGTAAATATGTAGTATTAAATAGTACATCAAATGAACAACGAAAAGCAAAAATTTGTGTTGCTTTGGCACTTTTATCGGGACTTACCTTCAAACAAATAACATTAATTCACAACAATTCGAAATGGCTACGTTAGATGTTTATTCCTACTACTCGAACGGCTACGTGGTCGAGCATGCGCCAGTGGACATTAACGGAAATTTCACAGACGAATTTTGTCGAAGTTGGCTTCTCATTCCAGCAGAAAATCTGTGGCCTGCGTGGTTTCGAGGGTTACTCTACGTTATCGCCATTGCTTATCTGTTTATTGGAGTCGCGATTGGCAGCGATGTATTTATGACCAGCATAGAGGTGAGGATATTACACGTTTAAAATAAAATCTCTAACCAATTGCGCGATAACAAATATACGCCTAAGAAATCTTGTGTGTGAAAATGGCATTTGATAAAACGTATTTGAGTCGGCGAATTGTTAATCGCTGAGTAAATATAAGTATAGAATAGAATGTGTCGGGATTGTGGTTTTAAGCAATTTGTTTTGTGTTTATTCACACGTAACAACTCTTTAAAAGCCAACATGCCAGGAAGTTTGTTAACTTCGACATCTCAGGTGTTACTATTTTAAGCACGATAAATCGCCCTCGCAACTCTTTCGTTGTACTTAAAATGTTTTTACTAAATATTAAAACGTTTTACGTCAATAATTTATAAAGTAATTGCATCGTAAATAAACGTGTTTTATCTAGGTGATCACTAGTAAAAAGAGGACGATAATCATTTGGGACGAAGAGCTGGGAGAAAACACAAAAAAGGAAGTCTTGGTTTGGAACGAAACTGTCGCCAACCTTACCCTTTTAGCTCTTGGGAGCAGCGCACCTGAGATTCTGCTTGCCACTGTAGAGACTATTAACGAGATCCTAAGTGGAAATCACAGTGATGGGGGAGGGTTGGGGTTTTACACGATTGTGGGCAGCGCGGCGTTTAACCTGCTAGTCATCACTGGGATTTGTATCATATCAGTTCCATCTCCCAACCACAAATCTATAAGAGAACTGGGTAAGTGTCATGGAAAATGTTGCAAACCTGAAAACTACATAGTTTTAGATGTATTGTATCGTACTGGCCAGCCTATGCATAACCATTGAAGCAAGACGTTTCTAACCAGGCTTGGTATCGATCCAAAGATCAATGGGTCTGTTATTATGTCGGATTTTTCATGCTGTCGATCAAACTGGGGCATTAATCTTACCACTTTCCGGGTTTGTTTTTAAACCGCATGTTAGAACGGCTTTAAAAATTATGTATGAAAGTTGGAGAACGGACATAAAAATGATAGGTAAACCGAACAAAAATGTGACTGCGATCGGAGCTGTTTAAAACCGTGTTATATGTAGCCTAAGCAATAACATTTTGTAGTTTAACTCGTTTTATAACGATGGGGTAATATTTGTAAATTGACTCGGGGTAATATTTGTAAATTGGTGGGGTAATGTTTATAAACTGAGCATTAATGCTAAATATATTAATATTGATAGTTTAATCCAAGTTGTTATATAGGCGCGTTAAACCTAATACAATAAATCCATGAATGTCCAAGATGGATATTTGGTGATAGAGTACAAACACTTTTACTCTAAACCGATATAAAAAGATATTATATTTATTTTTATAGAGGTAATGTTCGAAAACTTCGTTCGTATATAAAAATCTACCGAGTCAACTTTGTTATGCTTTAAGTTTCAGTAACTTGCGATGCCTCATTTTCAAAATATAATACGGCGAATTCATTAAGCTAAATTGAAATTTACCGCTATACTTTGAGATACATTCGGTTAGCGTAGTCTTCAGTAATGCAATGTGCATTATTTATGATTAGTCGTTAAATATAAATGCGTTAACTTAATGGACAACAAAAGGGGGGTCAAGGGAACATTTTGTAGATCAGCCGCAGCATTGGAATTATCTTTGACTTCTACAATGTAAATGTGACTTCTGCATACAATAAACGGCAGTAAAAAGAGTTTTATTTCAAGCACTAATCAATATAAGTACTATCGAAACAAGGCACATGCCATTTTTATAACCAGGTCAAATATATGACTTTGACTGTAGTTCGGTTTAATTTTTGCACTCAAAACCACCATACCAATTTTTACCCCCCCAAAATATGCTGCATACAAAAAACAGTCACTGACCTTACGTTTCAAATCAATTGTTTTAGATACACACGCCATAAGTAACATTTTTACGATTTCCCTTTCGTTGAAATGTTTTTAACCACCAGACCAATTTAATTATTCATAAAGAAAACTAAAAAAATCCTTTTTTATAGGAGTTTTCGTGCTTACCTCCCTGTGGTCTTTATTGGCATACATGTGGCTTCTTTGCGTGATGTTATGGGTATCACCAAACGAGGTGGAAGCTTGGGAAGCCTGGCTTACCCTGTTGTTCTTCCCTTTATTGGTGGTTACAGCATACGCCCAGGACAATGGTTGGTGGGTGCATAAATGGAAAGGACAGAACTCGGTTCAAGACGCCAACAACGCGAAAGACGAGGACCCAGCCGTAAGAATTCGTCTGTATTTGTCACTTTATCATATCTAATTGCAATCGCTAAGATTTATTTTAGAACTTATTATCACTGACACTGATTAGCTGTATTAAATTGAGTTGCCTGGTACAAACGTTATGATGCAATAAAACTGGTATCAACCGATCACCCATGAAAACTACATTCTGTAGCTGCAACTATCTCGTGATTCAGAGAAACAAAATTTCGTACCAAATCGTAGTTTACAATGCAACCTACATACATTAAAGTCGGGGTTTTTAGTGCTACCAATTAATCTACTATATTCAAAGAATTAAACAGCCGGCAAGCTAGCGACTGTTGTTGATTTCATAATCTTAAAGCACTTTATTTAACTAACTCACCGAAGTAACTTTCATTATAGGTTGTCAACGGAATGGCTTCGCGTAGGGGATCGATTGGGATGAAATCTCCAGAACGAAGACGAAAAATGAACTGGGCCAAGTAAGTAAACATGTAATACAACTAATCGGAAACTTTGGGATTGCCTATAAATGGTTTGTAGTGTAAGTAACTTTAATACGCGCTTACTCTTATATGTCCAGGCACAACGGTGGCCTCTCACGTTCTATTCAATTATAATTTCACTGCAACTATTGTTGCTTATTCATTACAACAAATGTTACAATACACTAACATTTTCTTGCCATGTTACTAACCGTAATCCACCAGTGACGGAGTGTGCTCTATTACTAACGGGGACATATGCTCGACATCTCCTTCGAGCCCCACAGTAAAACGTCATATCCGACGAGTTTCTATTGCTGCCCCAATTAACCCAGTGTAAGTGTGACGGTTTTGATTTGATGTTCAGAAATATTGTTTAACAAAAATCATTTTAGTTGATATTACAGCCTTGTTAGCTTTTATTGTGTATGCTATATATTTTATACGTAGCATGTAAATAATTGCGGATTCTGTATTGACGTATACTGAAATTAACTCGCTAACACAGTGTGTGTGAATAACTGGGTTGCTGCTGTGTATGACAAGATTGCATTCAAACGGGTCATTCTGACTTTGACATGTTCAATAACTAGTCAAACGCAGACTAATATTTATTCGCGATATTTAAAGTTGTGTAGTTTGATTTAATATTAAAATAGACATTGGGTCAAAGCTGATATATGTAGTCCATATGCTACTTTCGCTGTAATCACGGATATGAATAAAAACACCTAACACCACCCCGACATCTCGATTATACGGTATTTCTGACAATGTCAGGTAACGCGATAAAAGGTATGAATCACTCTATCCTTACCAAGGGACTAAAAATATCAATTTTACACTGTGCAGCTAATGATATATTTACATCAGAGCGGTAGAAATGGCCAACTTATCAAAGAAAGATACTGTGGGTAGACGCGAGCATGAAAGAAAACAAGTAGATCCCGAGCCGGCAAACAAAGCTTTTGCACGTGCAAGGTAATGTATTGATGCTGGTGTGACGTTCTGTTTATGACGTATGATTACACCAGATGGTTACTGATGATTCCTATGTGACCGACGCACTGCCATTCTGTATTGTTAACGCTGGTCGGGAACCGGACCAAATCTGGTTTTATTACTATGACCGTTCACCTTGAAGTTCTAACCCACACCTTACAAACCGATTGTTGAAACACCGTGTCCTGGCCATTCGACACGGTCTTTTCATCTAGGCTGATGATGCAAAAAATGTTATGAAAAAAATTTACGAAGCGTTTTTTTTTATTTATTTTAGCAAAGCATTACAAATGTTTATGGATGGGCTATTTCGGTGACGATTCAGAAACCGATTATGGAGTTGACAATTATCGATTACCACCTTTACTGGTATAATACCTTACTTGTGCCAGATGAAAAATGACCAGTGTAGTAAACATGTGTTTAATCATGCTTCATCGATATACTGCCGCGTCTGCGAGCGATTACGTGTAGTGGTTTCTAAGCCGACATTGATTTTATTCAAAATTACTGAATCATATTTTATAAGGCTGGTATAGTTAAAAACTTAATAATTTTTCCTACTTTTGTTCGGGGTTTTTAAATGGTAATGTACTATTTTTTTTAAATGGTAATGACGGTCTGCATTTTGTATCTTAAGCGGGATCTTTAGATCGTTGTCATTTTAACCGAATTTTTTGATGAATGCTACACCATTGGATAAATGTATTTTATATTTAAAATTAAATTTCTTCATACCGTGTACTGTTATCTGACTTAATAGGTTAACGAATAAATAGTAATTTCATTTGCTTTCTAGATAATCAATGTCTAGTTTTCCGTGTATTTAGTGATCCTTACACAAGAACAACATATTTTTTTGAAAGTATTTAGGTGAAAAGTACATTTAGTTTGTTATTTAATACATCATGCACCAATAGGACCATAGTATGCCCTTTCTGTTTCAAAATGATTATTCATGCAGGTTTCGACATGCTGCGATTTGGTCGCTAGGGGGCAGGAAAAGAAACCCAATCATCATGAATCTAAATAAAACAGCTCCAGTTCCACAAAACGACCCAAAACTGTTAAAGGTCGTATCGAAAATCGCTTCGATTAGAAAAATGTACACAAATAGTAATGCTATACAGGGTAAGTTTAAAATTATTGTTTGGAAATAATAAAATCAACAATTTGCCGGTGTTTTCTGATGGATTATACACGATGTTACAAATTAGAATGTCAAAATATTAAAAAGGAAGGCGCGTCCAAATCCGAATTGTATTTAAACAAACAGATTAACAAAATTTCACATTATTATCAGTTTTTGTTATTATAAATTATTATAAATATAAACGAAACACATTCGATTGAAATGACTTTTAGATTAAATATACTTACAACATTACATTTTTATTTCAAGCGTACCCCCTTACCACGGATTTGCTAGGTAAGACAATGTCTTTGATGTTGTGATGTCACATGATTGCCTAGATCACTGTTAATTACTTGGACTTATAATGCCTGGGGCTGGAAAATAACTGAAACATATTCCAAATATGTGTTTTATGTCTAAAATATACAAAGTGTAAATATACATTATTAAGTAATTTCAAGTTTGCGTTATGGGAAAAGCAAATGGGATGTCTCGGATGGTAACCAGTTTATTCCCGCGAGTGTGTCAATGCAAACTTAATACTTTAAAATATTGAAGAAAAATCTTACTTATACTTACTGATATTTTTTTGATGCCTAATCGATAATAAAATGTGAGATTTAAACACAGTTCGTCCAATGTTGTTGTTTGATTTTGTCAATTTTTCAGTTTATAATGGATTTCTATTAAAAAAATATCGATATGTTGCAGATAGGCATGAGCCTAAAATGGATATAACACTAAACCTCGTAATCCTAATAAGCCTGTATTATGGTATACAACTTGTTCAATTGCAGACGAGTCAAGCGGAAAACTGTCATTTGCATCCTCGGCCTACTCGATCTTAGAAAGCGCGGGCAATCTCACCATAGATGTTCTATTGCACAGGAGAAAAAGGTAAATAATGAAAATTAGAAAAGGACACAATGCTCACCGTCAATCAAAGCAACCGTTAATCTTTAGTTCATTTCCCATCATCACTACTCACCTCAGCGGCCATATCCCTCAGTAATAGGTTTTCCGCTTAAAAGGATTTATACAGTGCAGGAAACAAAGCACCGATTATAAGCAACTTTTGGTTGGATGTGTTTTATTCCATGGTCGTCAGACAAAAAAAAACAACCAGTAAAAACTTTATTAAAACTAATTAAATGAGAAGAAAAGGCAACGAAACGGCATACGGTGTTTAATGACATATTTAGTTGGGATCAAAAATTAAATGTTTGTCTGGTTAGGAGGACGAGGGTTTAACTTATTACTATTTTTAGACCAAAAGCTCTCTCGGTCATCCCCACAACAAACGAAAACGGAAAATTCGACACCCAGATAATGCCTGGCGTCATTTCCGTGGATTATGAGACCAGAGAGGGAACTGCGAAGATAAACAAGGATTTCAAATACACATCTGGGACCTTGGTAGGAAAACTCGCATTAAGATTAACGAATCAATATTTCACAAAGATTTGCATCTGAAAATTAATCGGCACTTGTTGTGCGCAGATCTTTCCTGAAGACACTTATGTCCAATCGATCACAGTCCCGATTATCAACGACGATCAATACTATCCAGACACCGATTTTTACGTGATTCTTAAAAATCCCAGCGGTGACGCAACACTCGGTGACCCATCGGTAACACGTGTCACAATTATAGACGATGACAGTAAGTGCTGCTTAGTGTTCCATTTGATCACTTTCAGCATTTTGTATTGTATAATCCACGGAGTGCAGCGTGTCCAATGATTCTGTGTTCTGGCATAAATGCAATAAAAGGACAGTGGTGGTGTTATCTTTACCCAGAGTGCAAATGTATGTCATAAATTAAGTAAAATAAGAGTGTGTACACTAGGTATCCGACTTGTTTAAATGGTAATGCTTAAATCGCATATTAAGTTGATTGGTAACATTTCACTCGATTTTAGAGCCCGGGGATTTCGTATTAGAAACCTCCCAACTTTATGCTGACATGCAACTCGGGGAGGTCAGCGCCACAGTGCTACGACAGAGTGGCAGTGATGGAATAGTCCACATAAATTACGCAACAATGTGAGTCTTATGTCAGTGACAATGTTCAACCGCTTGTAATACATACCGTCCAACAATAGAAATCGAATACTCCGAAAATGTTTATATTTTATGATCGCTGTTCATGCTGGTTACTTGGCTCAATCACGTACCGTTACTAATTATACTCTTATCGTTGCAAAATTTCCTGAACATGATACGAAGTTTTTGTTCTAATCAATGTATCTCATCAATCAAGCGACGGGACAGCTCGCGGAGGATCAGAAATGACTGACGAGGTCGATTACGTACACGCTAGCGGAGAGCTTCAATTCAAACACCAAGAGACTTCAAAAACAATCAAGATTAAAGTAAATGCAAATATCAAAGTAAGTAAAATAATGTGCATCTGTAATTTCAAGTGAAGATTCTTGTTTTTTAAGTGGCGCTTACGTTTATTTATTCATTTTCCCTCTTTCATTATAAATTATATTTAGAATAACCGTAAGCCAAAATAACACTTAGGATATTTATGTTTATCCCTCTGAATGGGAAAACCAAGGGGTTAACACACGGGCTATCGTCAGATTACCTCGCGCCCACCGTCGGGTTGACGGAGCTATTGCAGTGTGTTGTGTATGATGCACACGTTCCTTCAATTTGGTAGAACCCATTAGCCGCTGGGTTCAGGCAATCCGTTAAGTACCTTGCCCAATGACACAATCGCCTAGCTATCGACCAGTTTCGCACCAGAAACCCTTTCGGATAAAAGGCGACGCACTAAACGACCAGACTAATCTGTCGGACTTGTCAACGAAAGACGTTTCGGAATATTAATCAATTCTATTCATGACATGATTAAAAATGCCTGGAATACTGGTCTGTGGCCAAACTTGAGTCAAAAATTCCTGAACAGACGCAAACAATACTTAGTGGCCAGCACAATTACACACCCCCGATACATTTGATCCCGGTTATCATAGAATCTATTTATAAGTCAAGGAGTCACAGAGCCCATTTTGTTACGTCCCCTTTTCTATGTGTAGGAGACAAAGAACTTTGTTATAATACTTCGTAATCCAAGCCACGGTTCTCATCTGGGAGAACACAGTGCCGCAGTTGCGAATATCAATTTGGAAGCTGGAGGTAAAACGTTCTATCAACATAATATCTCTAATTTTCTACGGGGAGTTTTCTATGTTTTTTAGCATACTTTGGTTCTCTTTCAAAATTTTAATGTGTTTATTTCAAACACGGAAAATAAATTTGGTGCATTTGTATATGTATTGGCAATATTATACCAAAACATTTTTGATCAAATTGCAATTTATCGTTTTGCCAATTATTTAAGCCTTGTTTTGTTGTGGCCAACCTATGCAAAAATTGATACTAAGCAACTGACGAATTTGTAAGTTGACGAATGATAATTTGGGGACGAAATTAAAAAAAATAGAATACGGTGGTATGAATCTGTTTGTAATTAAACGTGGATCAACTAAAGGTGCCAATTAGTGGAATACGATAGGATAGGATATTCATCTTTATCCCCGTGAATGGGAAAACCAAGGGGGTTAACACACGGGCAATCGTCAGATCACCTCGCGCCCATCGTCGGGTTATCGGAGCTATTGTAGTGTGTTGTATATGGTAGACATGTTCCTTCAATTTGGTAGAACCCATTAATCCGCTGGGCTCAGGCAATGTCCGTAAAGTGCCTTGCCCAAGGACACAACCGACCAGCTAGCGACCAGTTTCGCACCTTCAACCTTTCGATTGAAAGGCGACGCACTTAACCGTTAGACCAACGGGCCGGACAAAGTGCTTCCTTTGTCAGCTTGATATACACAAATCAGAGTTGCATTCAAATCGTTTTAACCATTTACACTTCAAACAGGAATCAACAGCATGAGTCGAGTTCTTATAGATGAAAATGACACAACGTGGGCTGGACAAATAAAAAAGTAAGCCTTAAATCACAGTGTTTGTTTTCATGGTAACTTTGTTTTGGTTGGTATTTTGGAAGATCAAATATTGAACATCTTACAACAAACTAATTGACATATTGTCGTATTTTACCTTGTCTGTCTGAAAGTACAGTTGTCGACAATTAATATCCGTTTATGAAAAAAATGAAACAGTAAAATCAAAACAAAAAAATTTATTCTACAGTTCAAACATGCATTGTTTAATTCAGTAGAACTGTATATGGTGTTGCATTCATGATAACACGAATTAAAAAGCTGTAAAAGGGTAGAACCTAAATCAGGAGACGGGAACAAATCAAAGAATGTCAAAAACAACTTAAAATACAACTCGTCTGAATCAGTACAAATACAGTTAAATATATTGCACTATTTTCGTAGATAATACCATTCCACTGTGCAAATAACGAGTAATTACTGTATGTTGCAATTAAATACCAAACTTTGTAAAATCCGATATAGATGACATAGGATTTAAAAAAAATCTAAACTTACAAGCACCAGTATATGAAGTTGCGACCTTCCGTTGAAAATGACCATTGCATGTTCCACAGCGCTATGTTAGTAGGGGGAGACGTGGATGAAGAAGGCAACGAATGTCCGCCTTCCAACATGGATTTCCTCATGCATGCAATTTCAATGCCGTGGAAGATCATATTCGCATTTGCACCCACACGTCACGCCTACGGAGGATTTCCCGCATTCGTGGTATCCCTACTAATGATAGGAGTCCTCACCGCTATTATTGAACAGGTGTGTGCTGTATGATGTATATGATTAAGCGGTCTGTTGCGGTCGTCGATCGGAAGCGTTATGTCTTACCATACGTAGAAAAAACTTAATGTCGATCTATAGGTTTTAATGTTAAACATTTAATGTCAAAAATTTAAACTTAATGTCGATTTATAGGTTTTAATGTTAAACATTCAATGTTAAAAAAATTAAACTTAATGTCGAAAAAAACCTAATGTCGATTTGAGTTTCACGTGGTGTTTATGTCGGTATATATTTTCCATCAATTGTTTTTCTTTGAGCAGTACTTTGAGCAGTATACAAATAATTCTCTCTCGCATTTGATCATAACGCAGTTGTATGACAGTTTAGGGGTGGGATAGGATATTCATGTTTATACCCGTGAGTGGGAAAACCGTGGGGTCAACACACGGGCAATCGTCAGATCGCGTCCACCGTCGGGTTACCGGAGCTATTGCAGTGTGTAGTGTATAATTAATACGTTCCTTCAAGTTTGTAGAACCAATTAATCCGCTTGTTGCCTTGCCCAAGGACACAACACATTAGCACCCGAACCGTTTAAATACTACGTCACAAAACATGTCAGTCTGATATTTAAATTCGGGAAAATAATACGGGAAATCCTTGAATCTGCAGTCTGCACTCGCGACCCATACATAGTTGACCGCTGGTTTAAGATCATATTAGTTTTTTCCTTGAGGACTCATAAATACCGTCTTTTATACATTTCATTAAATTACATTTCCTTAATATACGAAAATTCCTTTAGCTCGGCCATCTATTGGGGTGCGTAGCAACCTTAAAGACACAAGTAACTGGAATAACAATAATCGCACTTGGAACTAGTCTACCTGATACGATCGCATCGAGAACCGCAGCACTGCAGGACGATTACGCTGATGCATCGATCGGAAATATTACTGGAAGTAACAGGTCTGCATAGAATTTCTTACGTGTTTATCCCAGAGTAAGATAAAAGTGTTTACTTAAGGCTGTGATTAAAATAACATGTGCCCGCAATATGTTTGTAGGAGCCATTTCAGTGTGCAGTTCAGTATGGCATAATTAAAAAATAAATGTGACGTGATTCACGTACATTGTCAGGGGTGTTTAATGGACAGGATAAGGACGGAGCCATACGAGCGAATGCTTTGACAAAAGTGGACATCCAAAAACTTGGCGAAAACATATTTAATCGTTTCTTGTATTGCAGTGTAAACGTTTTCCTTGGCCTTGGATTACCATGGGTTATAAGAACCGTTTACCATTCAATCTATGGCGGCCCATACACAGTTAACACCGACGGGCTGGCTTTCGCGGTAACCCTCTTCGATTCATTCGGAGCAGTTTGTGTCATTCTACTGTTGGTGAGGTAAGATCACTATTTTTCTGGAATTCATTTGTTCCTATGCAAATGCGAAAGAACCGACAGACGCGTGTTAAACGCGACCAGTAGTGGGTTAATTCTATTCGACTAATTCCTCACGGTCCGTCACCGGTGGTTCTCCACCCCTGGGTTAGAATGTGGGCTTTTAGCGAAAAGGTTGTTGGATTAGCCGCTCGAGTCCTTCGGCAATGCAATCAGTGAACATCTGTCAAAATTAGTGAAATCTTGAGTTTTACCAGGCAATCTAACTACTGCCCGTGTGATAAAGACCATTCCTTATTCCATTCACGAAAAAATACAACCGTCAAATTTATTTTGTAGGAGGTTCTTGCTGGGAGGAGAACTGGGTGGGAAACTCCACATTAAATGGCTGAGCGGCGGGTTTCTCTTTCTTTTGTGGTTTATCTTTATTATTGTATCTTCATTGAAAGCATACAACTACTTTTAATGATCGTCAAACCCACTGCAAACCAACCGTAACCTCGAAGGGTGTCCAGAAACGACTTTTTTTTAATATGATATACAGCAATCGTTTATAGCGCTGCCGCCAGCAAAACATTTGAAAACTATTTTTCCATGTGAAAGGTGAGCAAACAGACATACACACGTACATATTGGACCACGCAGAGCTTCGGTGTCAAGATTTTATTATATAATAAAATTATATAAATAATTCAGCTCATTTTAAAATAAATTTTTATTCAATGGACATTATTGGCATTACTTTATGTATATTTTTTAAAGAAATTTCACATTATATGCACATTTTTGAAGAATACAGATTCCAAAAACAATAGTTGCAAATCAAGACGCCTTTGCGGAAAAGCCAAAATCATTTCTCCGAAAAACAGCCGGATATTTGTCACCACTATTTCTGGTGACTTTCCGACCTTCTTCTGTACTGACAAACATGGCTTTATAGCAGACGTCATCCGTTAAATCGGACTCTGACACGCGTTCAAATAAGGGGTGCTCTGTAATATGCCTAACCATCCATTCGTGCACTTCAAGAACGTCAGTTATTGTGTAGAGTGACCCACCTTGACAAAGTATGTAGGCATATTCGGCCAAAAAATTGGACTCACGATGCCCCATTTGTGTTTTTGCTTTTTAAAGTGAGGATCAGGAAATAAAATAAACATTTTTTTGAGTTGTCCTTTTGAAAAGAAATTAGGTAAATATTTCATAGCATTGGTCCTGATGCAAGCTACGTTTTGGAAGTTGTTATTTTCCGTGTCAGCTTTGCGTAAGGCTTGAATTCGCTCCTGCACATATTCTGACACCTGTACAAAAGCACAATTATTCTGTATACTGCATATTAGTTCTATAATATATACTATAGCTTATATGTATCTGCTAGGTGGATTTAACTATTTAATTTACTGATTCGTATGATCAGCTGTTTTTTTAATGGGTAAAGCTTGGCAGTCTTAACAGACAGTTTTATTAAACCAGTGAAATCAAATGAAGATGGATTAATTTTGAAATAACATCATATAATTAACAATGCAATAGCTTGCCCAGAGAGACAACCATAGTAGTGACTTTGAATCTATTAGTCTAGTATTGTTTTGATATTATTTCGCTTGAGTCTAGGATAAAAATGTGTTTATTACTTAGGATAATAAGGATACTATGAAACATATTGTTACCGAATCTGCTGCAATGAGTTGGATAAAAAAGACACTGCTAAAGTTTAGTTTTTGTTAAGTCTGGGTTTAGGAAACATTTGCTATGTCAGTTCAGTTGGTAATATAACATGGTACAAATAAGCTTACCACCCAAACACTGTCAGCAAGGTTAGGATTACAAGTTGAACATAGAAACCACAGAAAAATATTTATCCTACACCAATATACCTAGGCAGACCCAATCAAAACATGTTTAACACTTACTTTGACACGAATTTCCAACCCAAGGATAAGAGTTTCAGGGAGCAATTTTGACAAGGCAATCAGCAATCCACCATAACCACATCCTATGTCCAAAACTTCAACTTTCCTTATCTGTTTTATTTATATGAAAGTTAAAATGCATACTAAAAAATTAAATTATGATTAAATATTTATTATTTTATTGAACATTTACTACAAAATGACTTACGGTTTCAATTTGACCATCCACACTTCCATTCTCATGTGTGTTAAAGTAGGTCGGGTAATATTTCGACCAGTCCATGGTGCTGGGTGAGATGGGGTATTCTACATTATGGTCCCCTAGGGGGTTGGAGTGAGCACGCTGTCGGAAATATTTCTTTCTCGGCAGATTGTGTAAAACTATATCCATTTCATCCATATTTGCAGCATAGAGGCTATAAGTCTGTATTGGAGTTTACTCTGTTAGAACTTATTTCCTATTTAGCAAATTACATTTATTTAGAAACACACATGGGATAGAATTTGATATTAAGGAAAGACATCAAAGCGAAAACTGGTCCATTTATTTATCTTAGGGAAACTAAAATTAAGATGCCACAAACTTATAATGTCGCATATACATTGGTCACCAGTAGAAATTGCAAAAGTTAAGCTTTGAACATTACAACACTTATTTAGGGAAAAAACATTGCTTTTTAAAATAATGGTTAACTCTTAAAAATAATAAATCATTTTGCTGTTAAACAGTTTTTATATATCCTATAAATAAACATAATTGTTTAGCTGTGGAACTCTGATGCAACAAAGAACAAATGCAAGAAACAAAAGCAACCATAATATCTCCCCCGAAAAAATTATAAACCCTCTTTATCCATTGCCAAATGTATTATTCTAATAACAAAATTTCAATACGACCCAACATTTGTACAAAACACAATTCGCAAAAATAAATAAATTACCGTGCAGTTATTTACCATTTATGAAGTAGAGTGTATATTGCTTTACACACTACTAGGTACATATTGCAACGATTCTTATTTATCATTGTGGATTTACTGATGAGATTTGGATTACAATAATTTAGAATGTCGTGGGATTTCTCCAACACTCAAAAGAACAGTGAAAACCAAAAACAGGAATTAAAACATAATATTCCTATTAAAATAATTTTTTTTTTGCATCGTGGCAATCAGAGTTAAAGTGGAAAAATAATTCATCCTTGCCATGTTACATAAATTTGTATGTGCATAGTAACAGGTCAACTCAATTAACATCACATCAATAATGATTTCTATTTCAGTTTACCTAAATTTTACACCATTTACATGTCTATGATAAGAGTTTATTGTTTCTGTGTTATTTCTTCACCCAAAGATTCCAATATTTCTTGTTTATAATCATCAAAATCGCCCTCAATTTGATTTACAGTTTGATTTTCAACAACCCATAAAGTGCAATCTGTTTCTGTGATAAGCCTAGCATCATGAGATACAATGAGAACACCACCTTTGTACTGGTTAATGGCAGCAGCAAGAGCATCTATTGATTCTAGATCCAAATTATTGGTTGGTTCATCCAGAATCAAAATATCGGGTGCATAGCAAATTAGTTCAGCTAGAGCAACTCTTGCTTTTTGTCCACCACTTAAATCTCTGATAGGTATTTCATGCGCATGACTTACAAGACCAACAGAACCCAACCTTTTTCTTGATGCTTGATAATCCAAGTTAAATTTATCTCGCAAATATTGGGTAGCAGATTTTTCGACATCCAATTGGTCTGCAGAGTGCTGACTGTAGTAGGCAAATCTTAAACGAGAATTTCTTCTTGATTCTCCAGCAGTAGGCTCCAAATATCCACATAAAAGTTTTAATAGCGTTGATTTTCCTACACCATTTGGGCCAACAATTGCGATCCTAGAATCCATATCAATACCGAATTCTAGGTTTTTGAACAATACCGGTTGATTTGCATACCCAAAATCAACATTATGTAAGCCAAGAATTGGAGGGCTTAACACCGGCGGGTCTGGGAATGAAAACTTAACTACATATTCTCTTGGCTTAGCAATAAGTTCAGTAGTTGTTTCAACACTCTCAACCATGACTGATGCACCTCTTCTTCCCTTTTCTTGTTTTCTAGTCAGTGCTTCTTTTTCCTTTTTCTCTGCAACTTTTGTTGAGGATCCATGAGCCTTCATGCTTTTTAATTTTTTTTCTTGTTTTTCATATTCCTTCAGTCGTTCTCTTAATCTTTGCTCGTGCATTTTTTTAAACTGAGAGTAATTCCCACGGTAGGGATGCAACTTTAGATCTTCCAAATGCAAGATATCTGTACATATGTTGTTCAAAAATGACTGGTCGTGGGAAACAATTAGTAAAGTTTTTTTCCAGCCCTGCAAATAGTTATCAAGCCAGATAACTGCATTTAAATCTAAATGATTTGTCGGTTCGTCCAGCATAAGCAAAGTGGGCTCTAAAAACAAAGCTCTGGCTAGCGAAACTCTCATTCTCCATCCACCAGAAAAATCTTGAGTAGCTCGTTTCTGCATTGACACTGTAAATCCAAGACCAGCCAAAATTCGCCGGGCCCTTGGTTCTGCAGATTCAACACCAATTGCTTCCATATCTTCATACACCTTTTTCAAATCATCTTGAACACTTAGGTCGCCTTTCATTTGCCTTGCAGTTAAATCCTTTTCAAGTTTTAAAAGCCGTAACCTTTCAGTATCAGCATTCAACACTGCATCTATCGCAGGAGTCTCGTCTGCCTTTACTTCTTGCTCGCAATATAAAATATCAATATGCGATGGAACTGATAGTTTTCTGGCAGCAATATGACGCAGTAATGTTGTTTTACCTTTGCCATTAGGCCCCAAAACACCATACCGTCTACCCGACACAATTGTAAGATTTGCATTTTTAAACAAATCTTTACCTTTGGCAGCTATAGAGAAATTCTCAATCTTAATATCGGAGGTGTGGTCGTAAGTTGTTGCTGCAGCATTTGTTGACTTCTGTTCTGAAACTGAGAAATTTCCAAGTTCATCATTATTTCGATTACTTTCCATCTCTGCAAGTTGTTTCTTGTATTGCAGATCTTTCAAATACCTTTTCCTTTCTTTCCGGGTCATGTTTTTGAGCAAATCTTCATCCACCTCCTCAAGATCATGAACAGGACCATCCTCATGAGTAAAATCTTGGACAAGTTCATTATCTTTCTCATCATCTTTATTCTCATTTTCATTTTTCTCCATGATCTCAACCTTTTTCAGCTCTTCAGTCACTTTTTTTACTTGTGCTCGTTTACCACGTGAGGATTTTTCTTTTTCAACAATTGGCTCTTCTTTAGGGACATCTTCTTCCTGAAGCTCTTCAAAAAATGACTTCTTGGAGCTTTTCTTTTTCTTGATTTTTTTTTCGTCAGTGCTTTTTCCATTCTGAAGATTGATTTGATCTTCCGCAACAACCTTACCACTACTTTTTTTAGGCATGATGGTTTGAACTAAAATTTACTGAAACAAGTTTTTGATTAATTATGTTAGTATTAACATCAGTGACCAATCTCCAACCGGTACCTCTAAATACTACAGGATCGCTTGGACCGCTTGGATCGCATGAAGCGCTTTAATCACTTGGATCGCTTGGATCGCTTACTATAATTCGTAATTACAAAAGCCATGATATTAACGTTAGGGTAGGGGTTGAAGTTAGTTCTGGGATTAAGATTAGTGTTTGGGACAGAATTAGAATTACTTTCCATAGCAATCTAAGTGATCCAAGCAATCCAAGCGCTCCAAGCGATCCTGTAATATTTAGAGGCACCCATCTCCAACAACCAGTATTGAGAATTAAGAAATGGTTAAGAGAAGCTAAGATATATGATTTCAATTTAAGTGTAATCGGTATATTAATTATGGGCAACACTAAAAGGAGGGAAGAAGGTTAACTGCTTACTTAAACTATGAAAACTAATTCTAACCCTGTCCTAAAAACTAATCTCAACCCCAGAACTAAACCTAGAACCAACCCCATATTTAAAACTAACTCTAGTGCCCTAATATATACTTTAGTGTACAGTTTTCCTCCTTGGCTCCTTCCCCTTCAGACAACACTAAAAGGAGGGAAAGCGGGACGGAGGGAAACTGCTCACTGAAACTATGGAAATTTATTTTAACCCTGCTCTAAACACTAATATCAACCCCAGAACTAACCCTAACTCTAACCTCATGTTTAAAACTAACTCTAATGCGCTAAGCTTTATTTTAGAGTGCAGTTTCCTTCCGTTTCGTCTTCCCTCCTTTTAGTTTTCCCCACATGCGTCTAGAGACAGAACGGTAGTCTGATTTTTCTCTGCTGGATGGCGCTATTTATCAGCTGTACTAAAGCGGGGAGGAGGGAAACTACTAACTAAAATTATGGACACTAATTTTAACCCATTCCTGAACACTAAACTCAACCGCAAGACTAACACTAACTCTAGCCCCATGTTTATTACACCATTTACGCATTTTAAATAAATAGTGTTTACAATCAAAAAACTGCAAAGAGATCGATTACTTTAGCCAATGCTTGAAAAAATTCCAAAAATGTTCAAACAAGCTGAATGCGGGGTTATGATAAGTTTGTTTATAACTAAGAAACAAAAGAGTTAAAAAAACGGAAAAAAGCTACCCGTAGGGGAATCGAACCACAGTGTCCCGCGTGACAGGCTGCGACGCTTACCACTACACTAACGAGGAGTACGATTAGTATGTGCGAAAACTAGTATAAGACCACTCAGTCGCGAGTGCCTCTAAATACTACAGGACCGCTTAGATCACTTAGATTGCTATAGAAAGTAATTCTAACCCTGTCCCAAACACTAATCTCAACCCCAGAACTAACTTTAACCCCAACCCTAACATTAATATCGAAAATAGTTACTCCCCAGATAATTCCAAAAAAATAAATAGCGCCACCCAGCAGAGAAAAATCAGACTACCGTTCCGTCCCTAGTCGCATTTGTTTTCCCCTTCCCCTCCTTTTAGTTTTCCCCTTGATTACCGGTTGGAGAATTTTAGGAATGGTAGATGCGAGAATAGGTAAGTTTTTGTATAAGTATACTTTTTGCATAATCCCGAAACTAAATATATTTAACGAAAAATATTATGTAAAACAGAATGTTAAACAATTGTATCTCATTTAAATTCCACAAACGTTCGTGGTTAAAGTTTACTATGCATAACAGTATAAGAGGTCGAGAGGCATAGATACCAATAGTGCAAAAATTGAAATAAAAAACTTTGCACCAGCCCTAAGCCTAACTGTATGTTCAACATTTGCTAAAAATAAACCAAAATCTACATTACCATATGTTGCGCAGGTAAGCACTTAATGTACATCAAACTGAGGCTACAGCTGATCGACATTTGTGACGTCACTGAGTCGCTTGTCGGAACTCCTGGTGTGTTGTGCGTAATTTTTTTAAATCTTTTTTCTTTTTTTAGGGCGATTCTCTTCTTTTCAAACTGTATATCGGCAAAGATGATTTTAAAACCGCATCTCCTTGATCAATATCCAGAAATTTCACAAATTAAAGGGTGCCTCTAAATACTACGGGATCGCTTGGAGCGCTTGATTCACTTAGATTGCTATGGAAAGTAATTCTCACCCTGTTCCTAACACTAATCTTAACCCCAGAACTAACTTTAACCCCAGTATTTAGAGGTAGGCTACCGCAAATTTAATACCGGTATTATATCAATACCAATGCACAATAACCCCATGGTTGACTGATTGGGTTAGGATTGGTGTTCAGGTAGAGATTAATTAGCGTTAGGGTTGGGGTTCAGGCTTAGAGTTAGTTTTCACGCAAATAGTGTGTGCAGTTTCATAGAATAAATAGTGTGTGCAGTGTATAGACTAAGCACACCACTAAATAGCCAGCATTTGGTTTAGCACCCATCACATTTCGAAATGTTTTAAAATCTTCATACAGAAGCGCGCTAGATATATACCGGTAGATATAATCAATCCACAATACACCATGTGTTTCCACAAGTTACTTGTCGTTTCGCATGAACAACTCTATCCTAGGAAAAAATTACCCATAATACATCAGGAGTTCCCATAAGCTACTGTATGACGTCACAAATGTCGATCAGCTGTAGCCTCAGTTTGATGTACATTAAGTGCTTACCTGTTGCGCACATGAACAGTAGACACAAAGTATGCCAAATGCTTAGTTGCGACATTCTATAACCTGATTTTACACATTGATGAATGGTCCCAAAATACCCAAAAAGACGGAAACTTATAAACATCGGTATCCATATTAAACCAAATCTATTTCGTCTTTTGTTTATTTTTATTAAGTTAGCCCTTTGTTCATTTTTATTAATAAATAATACTGTATAATTAAAAATATAATTAAATAATTTTAATTAACAACAGGCTATTCTAATAATATTAGGTCTATCTGATCCGACCGTTTGACTTGGTGAGTTAGTACGTCGCCGGCTTGGTGGATTAGTGCGTATCAGCCAAAGGGTTACACATTCGAAACTGATCGCTACATAGTCGATTGTAACCTTGGGTAAGGCACTTGCAGACGTGGTCTAAACCTAAAGGAATGATGAGTTCTACTAAATTGGAGGAACGTTTAAATCATACATAACAAAACACTCTGCAATGCGCCGGTAACCCGACGGTGGGCGCGAAGTGATCTGACGATTGTCCGTGGGTTAAATGCCCATTGCGTTTTCCTATTCACGGGCATAAAACATGAATATATAGGCCTACTTTTTATCTTAACCTGTTTTCTATTGTGTAAATCTTCGAAAAAGTTATATTTCAGAAAATCTAGTCGAAAGTAGCTACCATTTCTAGTATTTTTACCCCGATTACCAACTTCTTCCTGTCGCCTAAACACAAATTACAAAAAACAAAATCTCAGCTTAGAAAACGGAAAAAAACTTATGTGTTATTTATTTATTGAATAATTTGTAAATTCACCGGTATTATGACCCACTTTGGCCACAGCTCATATTAGCGAAGTCAACTATTCTGTCGTGTAAGGCAGTAATAAAACGTAGTGGAATCAAAATGTTTCCCTTTCGAAATCAAGTGTAGGCTATCTCATAGTAGGCCTATAGTCGATCTAAGGGTGAAAACGACTATAGTTTGTAGATAAAGTACTGTAGGCGATCGTTTATATGTAGCCATCGTGGCCAGGGTTTTTATTGTAAGATCGACACTGCAGGGTAAAAAATAGGATACAGCCAGGAAAGTAAAATAGAAATAAAATATAAAAGACACATGTTTCATATTTATAAAATTGCCGTGTCACTTGTACAGGTCTTCCATGTGAAAACACCTTCCTTCGTCAATGTCCAAATAAGCATCATTATATTTTGCTCTGTTGACAGCGAAGCATTCCGCAGCAATTGCGTCACATTCGCACAGTTCCTGCTTCCAAGCGGAACCATTATCTGATTTCGAAAATATTTAGATGACGTCATATTTCAAGGCAGACATTATGCAATGAAAAAGGAGGTCTAAATACAAATGGTTCCTCCAACGTTCTAAATTAGGAGCTTACTTGCACGTTTAATTTATACTCGGCCAGACTTGTAAGCAACAAAGCAAAAATGTATTAACTATTATTATAAACTGATAGAAACACGTTTTAGTCATTTGTAACAGGCATAGAGAAATATGTTTGTCAACTCTATTACAGGAGATCAAACTACTTACAGCACATGATATTTTTGCCAAAGCACTGGTAATTATAGTTCATAAAGTAAATGTGCCATTTCCATACGTTGTGCAGGAGCCTGGTTGTTTGGTAACAGGCATCGTGTTCCATACAACATCTGTTGGTGAAAATTGATCAGGAATCGCTTATTATAGAACTCTATTTTTTTTATTATGATGAGCGTATTTGCCGACAAAATACTTTGTGCTTTCTGCTAGTAGTACAAGTGTAACACATTTAAGTTTTGTTAAGCAAATAAAAACATTTGCATTTAGACTTAATTTATTAAATAAAACATTTATCATTCGACTGCAAGGAATCTAGTAGGTGGTATACAAAATCATGTCTCTGATATACACAGAGCCTAGACGGCTCCAAAAGTATACGATACACTTGACCGAGTGAAGTCTTAGTTCGTACATTAACACAATGCTAAGTGTATTACGCGAACTTAAGAGGTTCTTTGACAACGTAACTATAGTTTTAAATTAGTGTTATAGTTAGCTCTGGTGACAAAACCCATCAAGTAAAACACACCATGTTACAGAAACAAGAAAATACGACAAAAGGAACTTTGTTAATACACGTTATTAAATGTATATAAATAGTAAACATAGCGGACGCGATACCCTAGCCTAAACAAAATTATTTAAATATAGTCTGAAATAGACTGTGTAATATAATGTTTAACTTTAAATTTTATTAGTTCCATAGACTTAAACCAGTCTGGTAGTTACATATAGACTTATATTAGTTTGTAGTTACGGAGACTAAGGGAAATTTCCGAATTCAATCTTACGAGGCACCATGCTGCGGATTACAATAAGCAGCAGTCGCCGCCTCGTAATGTAGAACTCGTAAATGCTAATGGCTGTGTGTAGAGTGTTAAATATATTGTATCATAAACATACAGATGTAAGCGATCCTATAACTGAGTCTCGTGGGACTCAATACAATATATTCTCAAGAGCGATTGCGACGATTTAGAGCAATTGTTTAGTTTAGTGTTTTACCTTTTTGTGTGGATATTGCCCAAGCTACGGTAAAGCAATTGAATATCGGGTCAATATGTCACACTTACTGGTCTATAACATCAAGAGGATCTCCGTGGCCACCAAGTCCACAATGGCATCCATAATCATTGTAGTTTTCAGCCGACCACGTCGGAAAATGATGATCCAAGCCCTCTGCACATTGGATCATCAAACCGAACTGCCAAATGCTTCGACGACTCCTTGACACTGCGTTTTTCTGCAACAACCACGGATTTATTTCCGAGTAAAGGGTCTGATAGTATTACGCGTATACAGAGTTGGTTACAAAACAATAGTTGAGGTCTTTTAATTGCAAAACGTCGACAGATATATGTTTGCAAGTTTGATATAATTTAGTTGTTTTATAAAAGTGACAAAATACTAAGTGCCCTTTGGGCATATATATATACCAGAAGACTTACCTTTTTTAAAGTATTCATCTGGGGATGGTTGGAAATCACAGATCCGACCAGCAAAGAAAGTAAGACCACCAATACAGAATTCATCTTAAGATGTCAGCTAAACTTGTATCGAGTTCTCCTAAGTTCCCCAATCCGCGTCTTTAAATAGACCATTAGCCCTTTTTCTTCTCTCGGCTTTACCAGCGGTAGAGTTGACATTGACGCTAACGACACGTGCAATCCGCTTTTGTTTATATACAAATGCATCATTACGAAAGGGCAAATGCAACCAGGGACATTTCTGTTCCACCCTAAAGGCGTGGGGAAACCCGTACCATTATAGCTTTAATTGCATTGCTATAAACTTTAATCATTTATAGCATGTGGGCGGATATGACGGTAACAAAGTATGCAGGTTTAGTAGCATTAGCAGGTGTTGGTATTGCCAAGTCTAAATTCGAGCATCAAAATAGTTTAAACTAGAGCCATAAATGAATGTAAATAAATCTCGAATATATACTTTCTGAACTACCCGCCGCTATGGTTGCAATGGAAACTGATCGAATGTTATGTTTAGCCCATGCTCACCTTTATATCGTAGCCTAGGGTCTTAAATTAGTAAATTAACACTATGATATGCAACTCCCATTTCGCTTTCGAAATTTTCACTCATAAAAAGTACAAGAATAAAAGAATGTTAAAAAATCCAAGTATAGTATTTGAATTTTAAAGTAAAGCTGGCCTTGCGTTGTTATTATGTCTTTGGGCAGCATATAATCGGCAAGTCGTGTTGGGCTAGATAAAAAAGTTTTCCAGATTTAGATGTTTACCGAAACACGTTAACGGAATGCTGGACATTAGCAGTGGAAATATAATGCTATTACGTTTAAGACAGTGTGAGTGTGAATCGAAGTTTTGTTGAACACTAGATAGTGCAGGTATTTTTAGTAATCTATATTCCCCCAAAACATTTGCTTGAGAAAAATGTTTTTTCGTATTCGTCCTACTTTAGGCTACTAAATTTTTGTATTAAAATCAACGTAAATACAAGATCTTCATCAAAATTAAACTCAATTTTACTTATTTTTAACCACTCGGCTAATATCATGTACAGTTTTGGTCAAAAAGGTTCTTTGACGAACTGTTTCTTAATATAGTGAAATTAAATTGGTCAATATGGTTCCCCTTTGAAATCGAAGGGCATGCGTTATGATTTCTCTCTTTTTTAGCTTTTTTTCTGTGTAACAGGAGTAGGGATTAGGTATAGGATATTCATGTTTATCCCCGTGAATGGGAAAACCTAGGGGGTTATCACACGGGCAATCGTCAGATCACCTCGCGCCCATCGTCGGGTTACCGGAGCTATTGCAGTGTGTTGTATATGATAGACACGTTCCTTCAATTTGGTAGAACCCATTAATCCGCTGGGTTCAGGCAATGTCCGTAAAGTGCCTTGCCCAAGGACACAACCGACTAGCTAGCGACCAGTTTCGCACCTGCAACCTTTCGATTGAAAGGCGACGCACTTAACCGCTAGACCATCGGGCCGGACGTAATGCTTGTTACCGGCCTCCCCGGCCCCTCTGCGGCAAGAATGAATTGTTCGATCAGGTTGAAACTTTTAATATTGCTAAACGACATACGGTATTTGCATGTACCCCCATTTTAGAGAAATCCCAAGAGTAAACCTCATTAGACCAAATTATGTTAAGTATAAACGGATATTTGGCCTTTTTAAGTTATAAAGATTCTAAGTTATAAAGAAAGTTCTAGGTATATAAAATGAATTTTGAAAACATAATTGTACACAAAACAACCTTGTTTTCCTCGGAAAATTCCTCAAAATATAAGTTACCTTAGTATATATATATATATCATACACTATTATCACATGTATGAATAAATTGGGTACTCCAAACTAACTTATTTCGATAGAGAATTTTAATTCGAACAAAAGAGAATCGGCGGCCCATACCCATCTTCAACCGATTTTCTAAAAATCCCCAGAAACTGAACGCAACTCAAACCAGTGATCAGTATGCCTTAACTCGGGTATATCATATATATATATATATTGTCCGGTCCGTTGGTCTAGCGGTTAAGTGCGTCGCCTTTCAATCGAAAGGTTGCAGGTGCGAAACTGGTCGCTAGCTGGTCGGTTGTGTCCTTGGGCAAGGCACAGCGGATTAATGGGTTCTACCAAATTGAAAAAAAACTAGTCTATCATATACAACGCACTACAATAGCTCCGGTAACCCGACGATGGGCGCGAGGTGATCTAACGATTGCCCGTGTGATAACCCGCTTGGTTTTCCCATTCACGGGGATAAACATGAATATCCTATCCTATCCTATCACCGGCGACGAAGGTGTCTTTAAATGAAGCAGCTCGAGGTGATTTGTTTTTACTGCAAACCGCCTTTAGGCATAAC
>CH002016.1:418866-432646 GCA_000149265.1 Ciona savignyi
CTTCAATGGGAAAAGCAGGCGACCGAAATAATGACGCAAAAAAGGCAAATATTCACAAAATATTTATCTATTTAGAATAAAATAAAAGAAGATTGTCTAAAATTTAGACATCTAGACTCTAAATGACTGTATTAAAACATAAAAATACTTGGTGGCTATTTAGCTTAAAGACTGTATCATCAACCATACTCGATGCTAAAAAGAATTTAAATAAAAAAGTAACTCTAAAATACAGAATAATGATAATGAACTAGCTTTTAATTTTGTAATTACTAACATAAGAAAGACATGTGATTTCGGCTAAGCAAAATATATACGAAATAAACACTTACATATATATATATTAACATTACCACGAAAAACCGACCGAATAGCAGAAAAAAACTAACAATACTGCATGATATGAAGGCTTACTTGCCCTAATTTAAGGTTAAACTTAAAGGCATATCTACGATATATAACTAGAGTTCGCCTGATTTGCTTTGCGGGTTTGTGCATCGATCTTCAGTCAAAGTGTTGTAGGTGTAAAAAGTCGAACTTGGCCCCACTAAGACCAGTGATCAATCCGCTTCTAAACGCCCCACAATAAATTAAAAGAAAGGAAATGTTGAATTGAGTTAAAACTTTTAAAGGTATTAGCTTATATGCGCTGACAATGCAGTTATACATTTCTGGTGCCCAATAGATATTCCTAACACACACTATAACATTAAAATTACGGCTGTGTTCTATATTTTTGGGTACGATATTTTTTGTTATTTAATATAAAACAATACAAAGAAATACATCACTGAGTTTACGCCAAAATGATCAAAAACATAAAATACAAACGCAATTATAATGTACTCTTAACCGTGTGTTATACGAATAAAACAGTTAAACCATAATAAATCACTAGAAAAAAAACATAACAAATCACTAGAGAAATATTAGGAAAAGAATTTAAAATCAAAAAATAAAAATTCAAACATCTATATAGGCTACATATCCGTTTCCCCCCAAAAAACAAATTATAAACCTAGACACAAATATAAAGCAGTGTGACCACGATCAAAAAGCTGGCTGGGTTAGTGTGCGTGTTCTTTCGCTCAACAGGTTGTACGATCGATACTGGCTGCTAGCCTCTGTATGTACATATTAATCAGGCGTCGTCTGAACGAATTTGATATTTGATATTCATCTCAGTTTTGCGCAGACCCTTTTAGCGTTAAGACAGAGCCTATACAACTTACATGATACGGTTTATACAACACTAATTTAATTATATTTAGCCCTAATTTTGACACAAAATATTTTCTTCTCGAAATTACTTTCAGTCATTTAAAATTTATTGTTTGTTCTAATGATCCAGCTAGACTTATATAAGATTACTTAGTTTTACACAGGCAAGAACAAACACAAATCAAATTAACAGTTCAATAAAGTTTTTTTCCCATCAATACTACTTATAGTGACTGTTTCAAAATTTAAATCAAACACTTTTGTGCAAAGTCCGACAGCCTAGGCTGGTGAGTTAGTGCGCCCCCTTTTAACTGAAGGATTCCAGATTCGAAACTGGTCGCCAGCTAGTCGGTTGTGTCCTTTAGCAAGGCACTTTACGGCCGTAACCTGAACCCAACGAATTAATGGGTTCTACACAACACACTGCAATAGCCCCGGTAACCCGACGGTCAGCTCGAGGTGATCTGACGATTGCTCGTGTGTTAACCCGCTTGGTTTTCCCATTCACGGGGATAAAACGTGAATATCCTATCCTAACTTTTTTTAAGATTTTTCTGTTCAAGTCTGTGAGAGAAGCACGTCGCGCGGTGTTAAACCATCAGATAAACAAAATATCGCAATCTGACATTTCCACAAAATATTCTAAATTATAATTTAGTTACTGTGTAATCGCGTCTTCAAAATACTGCGGAAAACAACACTTTGCAACATAAATTAGTTGGAAAATAATAAATAAAGGATTACATTTTAGCACAGGTAATTACAACATATAGGAAACCTCACAATATAAATATGCCAATTAGTGTGTACAAAATTTGGACTGCCAGTATTCAATAAATGTAAATGAAATGCACATAATAAAGGTCATATACGAAGGGATCAAAACTAATAAGTTATGCGACAAAATATTTCCAGCTGGCAATTACTACAACACCGACTACTGAAATGAAAACTACGGTTTTTAATATTGAATTCCATCTTTTCCCATTCGAATTGTTGTCGCCGTTGTTGTTAGTTGTCCATCTTAGAAATCGTGGTGTTTGGCTGTCCATGACGCAACAAAAGGCTTCGGCAACGTCATCGTCCTCTGGGTCACCCCTTTTCTCCTCTCGAGCAGTTAAAAGCTTGTTCTTTCTTACTAGAACCGCGTCACTGGCAGCCCGCATGAACTGGGTAGCTGTGGAAATCCAACGTTCAACTTGAGTGTCAACCACTTTATGTTAAACATTATAAACTTAAAAAAAATGAGGTAAATAATCATATTTTTAGGAGATACGATAACCCCAATAGTGCTGAAAATGGTTCTCATTTTTACATTTTTTTTTATTCGGGGTTACAATAAACGGGAAAGGACCGGGAGTCACGAGACCATTTTTACACTGACCAGTGTGGAGTATTTGGGCAAAGCACTAACTTTGCCAAGATCAAGTGGATTTAATAGGATCGTTTTAAAAGTTATATAAAAAAGAATACAATTAGCTTCCGCTGTCGTGTTACCTTATATCCATTTGGGATGGGCATGGGGTAACAAGACAATTACTCATGGAATGAATACCTAAACATGGGCTTAAAATTTGTCTAAAAAATTTCCCACTGTCTGTTATCCTACCATGATCATTTGGGTGGAAAATTGTATATTTATGATGAAGTTAAAAAAAAACAATGTGTGGTAAGGGACTCAAGATATGTAAGAACCCCATAACTGGGACATTAAAATATACCTAAAACACACTAAACGGGCATATACAGCTTAATTTACCTCTTCTTCGCCGTGTTAGTACTTTCGCTAACGAGTCCCCTTTAAATGCCAAAGGACTGACTACATCATTTACGCTTTCTTCTTCAGCGATTGGTTCAGAAATCCCCTTTTCTTCTGTATCTTTCTTTTCTACGAAGTCATTTTCGTTTTGCCCAGAAATACTGTTATTTTGGCGATCTGTCGCCAATGGTGTGTCGACATTCTTCATGGTAAGGTTGACATTAGACTCGTCTTCCGCTAATAGTTCCGATTCTGATTTTATATTTGTCACAGGATAAAATGGTGCATCAGTTTCATCAGAATGTTCAACCTTAGACGTGTGATCTTGAGATACCGGGCGTTCGGTTGTCATCTCTGAATGTACTGGATCAATATCAGAGAAGCTGGTGATCGTGTCCCTTGTCGTAGACCTATAAGCATCATTAACGTCGTCTCCAAGAGTTAAGCTTCCATCAATGTTTTCTTCTTCAAATTTTACAATCGGTGAAACACCATGGATATTGTCAGTTCCAAAAGCATCGTCAGTATCATTGATGATATTTAGTGCGACCATATTTTCTAAATGATCAACACGCATAAAGTTCATGTCATCCGTCTCCGGTGGAAGTTTATCTTCAAGTGTGGAATTCATTTCAACAAACATACTTTCCATTGGCGACTGTCTAGTTTTTTCATCATCTTTACTTTTTAAAGAGGCATATTCTTTTTCAGGGAGCAGCACCACTGATTCTGATACGATATTAAGTTTATTTTCCTGCATCATGTCCACTTCTGTTACAAAAGCCAGAGTTTCGACTTCTTGCTTCAAATCTACTTCCTCCATTTTGTCGTGTTTTGGTAAGAATTCGTCTAAATATTCTTCATTTGGATCCAACAATTCCCAACTGTCATCGGCAGAAGAATTCCCATCAGATTCCATTGTTTCTTCTTTACCAGCTGCCTCTTCCGAATTAATCGACTTTGCGTAGTCGTCATTTAAAACGATTGAAGTTTCCAGGTGTCTAGGTACTTCTCTCTCAGATTTTTGTAAAAACATTCTGGAGGTGTCGGTATTTTTAATTTCTTCTTCCGTTGCGGGAGTGCACAACATCAAAAAGAAAGAGTCAAGAGATATAGAACGACGGATTTTTGGCATCGGCGTTGCATTCGAAGCAGTCACATTTAAAAATCCGTTCGAAAATGACCTCGTTATTGGGTACCAATCTTCGATATAACATTCCACAGTTTTCGGATTCATTTCAATATCTGCTTTTGGACAAGCAGTGACGCTTTTTTCGCTTTCGTTGGGTAGAGTATTTATATTAGCGTAATCACTCACCCGTACTGAAAGAACAGATCGAAAACACCTTTTGTCTTCAATCCACGATGATATTAGTTTTTCGTTGGTTTCATTGGCTATGCTGAAATAGTTTTCGGTTTCTGCTGAAACTGGTGATTCGCTATAGGATTCGAAAATTTCCGACAAGTCGTTTTCATTAGGGGCTTCGTTTACTGGTTTGTGTCTTCTCTTAATAACTTGCACTTCTTTTAAAGCCGTTGAAGTTATCACTTCTGCCTGTCTCTGGGCCAACCCCACGAGGTTAGCGCATTCTTTCATCAAGACATCGCCACAGCTATTACATGTCTTGACCATTGCCAAAGAGTGAGTCACGTTCCGAAGTATTGTAGTTGCTAGAACATCTCCAAAAGTCGATAAAGCATCCGTGGGTTTAGCCGTTTGCGTTTCGGTACTTCTACGCTTTGCTTTGTCTGCACTTTTATACAAGACATATTGCACTATACTGTGAGCAAGTGCGCCAGCAAACGTATCGGCCTGTGCCTTTCTGAGAGGTACTTGTTGGTCCGCTTGTTTTCTGTTTTTTGTTGAATATCGGTTAAGGACAAAAGAAACGACCTCGACGGCTAAAGATTCTGCCAATTGATCCATGTATGTTAAGCTTGTTCTTTCTTGCTCAACTTCTGAAAATGTTTCTGTCGGAACGTACGATATATTTGACGGGTTTTCTCCCATGTCGCACTTAATATGAACTGAGCAAATTGGGACATCTGGTTCTACATCCGAGGCCTTAACAAGCATATTATCGATTTTCTTAGCTGCTTGGTTAGGTACGAGAAAGTCATGATTAACAGCCATGACGACATCGTTGTTTGGCGGCGGGTCTAATATCGATTCGTCTGATTTTGAACCAGTTTGGGGTAAAACAAGTTTGTTTGTAATTTCTCCTGTACTTTCGTCTGATACAGAACTTATTTTGGATACTTGTCTTTTTAAAATTGCATTCGAGCATTCAGGAGATAGTCGTCCGTCAAGCGAAACGGAAGCAGAAGATACGCTGACGTCATCATTGTCTTTAAGTTTAAAACATAATCGTTCTTCCGATTCCTTCCTCTCGTTGGTGGGAGATTTCAAGTTTAAACTTGCACTACTTACACGCCTTAAGAATGGTTTTCCGATTGAACAATTATCAGTTGAAATATTACTGAATGAATCTTCTTCGTTTCCACCAATTACTGGCCCGCTGCCCCTCGATTTCGAACGAAAATACCGTCGTATGGAATCGGGTATAGCGGGAGGGTGTCCAAGGCTTTCCCTTTGTGCAGCATACAGGGAGAGGATATCCCCAGTGGGTTGTGGTCGCGACGAGCGAGCTGATGATAAGGACCAAGTGCTTCCAGCGCTGCTACCGTTCATGCACTGGACCGCAAGTGAGCTTACCCATTTCCGTGGACTCGTGTACCTAAAATTAAAAAAATATTTATTAGGTCAATGAGGCAGAATGTCCATGGTTATGCTTATGCACCAAAATTGTCAGTTATTATAACACAAGTATTCGTTATAATCCAATTCGAGTTCTCTTACATCGTGGCCTATACTTATGATGTTTTTTTTTATCGCAGTGATTCTTCCATTAAAACTACAACATGTAAAAATAACATAAATGCGAGTGGCCGCCTGACTCATAAAGATTCATGATGTGCAAATGGGAATCGGACACAATGATTTTGTTTTTTTGAAAACCATGCTGTGCCAGCACCCATACAGCACTCAATTTAAAAGCTAACTTGGCAAACTTATGGAGCGATCATAACCAGGCTAAAAAAAACAGTATGCATATATACAATTGCATTAATACATTAATTAAATATGAAATTTGATTAATCTCAAATTAATTTGCAATTTTACCTTTACTCCATGCAATAAAGGGTAAATTAGGCAATAATGTTTAATCGCATCAGCTGTTTATACGATGATTGTAATTATTATAGATCGTCAATCGCACTGTACCTATTCTGTGGCGACGAGATTATTACGTCATAATCGCTGCCGGTGGTATCATCGTCGTCGCCTTTGTCGGCAGATAATATAATATCCATGGTAATGTTATAGCATTGGTCACATATTTGAAGAACCGGCATGTACCTGCAGATAAGATTCGATAAGCGCACCTGGTCATACAAGATATAATAAATATAAATCCTGGGAAATATAAAATTCGTGCGTCATTGTGCTTACATAAATCTTTATTACTATACTACTGTAAATATAAGTCTTGGCTTAATTGGGGCCTCACTAACATAATTTCTTACTAAAAATGACTGTAAAACAATAAACACATCCTTATACATATTTCAATAACTTGGCTGATTCTTTGTGTACGAAATTAATAGACGCAATTAATAAAAGAATATATCGATATAACTATATACTTTGTTGTGCACAAGTAAGCATTTCCTAGGTTATAAGCGTAGCCTGTAGGCCTACTATACACAGTTTGCTCTGATTACGAAGTTTGTTTAAATACACTGTGTAAGAATTTTGTCAAGCACTGCGTCTGTTTTCAAATAATACAAAAATAGACTGCTTTAAATTTGCCGCGTTTTGACAAGAAAGGTGAAATAATCTACACAGGACTCGCATTGTAAAATCCAGCTTATATAATCGCATGAAACGCCACCTTTGATGCTGCTTTGATCGTAGGTCGCTTTTGACGAAAAAGTTCCTCCAAACTTTAGGAACTGGACGCAGACGTTTACCCAGGAGCGGTCCAAGGTGAAACGGGGCGCAACAACCACATCCGCTACCTCCGAAAATGATTCCACTTCTGATTTTGTCCAAATGTTTCGAGCAAACTTTATCACCGATTTGAAGATTACTTCGCTGCAAAAATAGAAAATAAAGTTTATTATGTACATATGATAATGCAGTATAGCCCACTCTTGTTATGAAGTGAAAGTTTGTATAACCAAAGTATAAGACAATGAATGCCATTGTAAAATTTAATCATACGATTACCACATCTTTGTTTGCGTGGTTACCATGTATGGTTGCATCTACTGGAGACACTGCTTTAGCTTTTGTTTGAACCAATTATGAACTGGGTTCAAAGCAACATTTGCCAGGTCACTTGGGGAAATGGACTACCACGAAATTGTAGTGGTAGTCCATTCCTACTATACCTGGACAAAATTGAAGCTACACGGAAATTTAAACCTGCACGGGGTTGACTTTGTACGTGATTTACCTCACACGGGTTTAAACCCACACAAGAGTACGGTCGTGTGGCCTTATGGTTAACGCGACCGATACATATACCGACTATATACAAAACGTCCTAGTGACGAGCCCATCATGGGTTATTGAATGTCGTACTCTGATTTTAAAGTCTGTTTTGGTTATAAAAAATGTAGCAAAGTAGAAAATCCAAAAATGCCTAATTATTTTTAGTTTCAACACCAAACTATGTACCTTTAACAATTTTTCTTCGTGAATTGGGAATAACTTGTCTTCAGCATCAGTACAGCAGCACTCGGCCGACAAGCTGGATAGATTTTCGCACAACGCACAGCTGTATGACGGGGAGCAAAATATAGGATCCATTAGTATCAGACACCTAATCGGCTGCACAAGCTGTGGAAAGTCAACGGCCAAATAGCTGCTTAAATGGCCATTCCTGAACTAATCAATGAACTGCAGATGTGGCCGAAATGAATGTAGCCTACATGGATTACATGTCATACGTGGAGACGATTGGCGAACAAAATAGGCTACATATCGACATTATGCATTAAAACATGGTCGTTAGTAGTTTTGCATACGAGGCAGGAAAGATGCTGGCATATGCTATGGAAAGTTCATATCAGTTTAAAAGATCTTGAACAAACGCCCAGGCAGTTGTTAATTGTTTTTCTTACTGCACAAAGCAAAAATGAAACCTCGTTGTTTAAGAAAGTTTTGTTGAACTTTGCTAACCCGACGTAGTCCTTAACTGGAGCCCTGTGAATTGTCATGCTTATCATTCAGCTATCAGCTCATATTCAAGACTTGATTAAACTACACCAGCAGATATTTAGCTAGTCATGGTAGGCTGACTTGGAAAGCACTCTCACTTATAACACACCTGGAACGAACAATGAAGAGACACCGTCAGTTTGTTGAATATGCTTGCTGTCATTTAATATAAACGAATAAAGGCACTTTATGTTACTGGTGTTGTATTGACTAATCTTGTAGTTCATTATAAAAATAATTTGGGTAATTTGCATTATGATATACAGCTAACTACAGTAGGCGTACTGTATTTTCAAACGTGAGCAACAATGTATCTTGGAGTAAAGCTCAAACACGTAGGCCTACTGCAAATATGATGGACTTCATTTATCATACACGCAGATCAATTCTACCTGAATCAAGTTATATTTCCTAACTGTGCTTTTGAACTTCATCTGGCCAGAAAAGCGACACATTTCCAAGCTATACTTATCACCGCATTTTGCGCCTATTCATATATGACTCCCACAATTTATATAAAAAGAGGTTAGTTATCAAGCTAGTTCTCAAATTTGTGACTAATATAAGATATTTTTTTATGCTGAAACAAAATAAAGTGCTTGTATATAGGCAATACGGCTAATTTAGACAGACTGCTACAGACAGTTGTAGTATTCTGCGTACGGTTTAGCCTATACATGCCTATACTGACTAGGTTAATATTTAATCAAGTCGTTTTTTCCTTAACATAAAATAAAGTCTGCCGGTAAACAAAGTCTGAGGCTACAAGACTGCAGTTATAAAAATTTAGTTCTATACTAAAGCACTGTTCCGTTATTCTTGTTAAATATCGTATAGCTCAAATAACATTTTTTTAATGAGGCTTGCACGTAAAACTAGTTATAACTCCTTGTCTGTTAAACTATACAAACCACTATGGTTTTGAATAATAAATTGCAAAAAGAAATGGTGTTCACCTATTTTTGTTGTTGCACTTCGTAAGTTGAGTTTCTTCTGGTTTCCTCTTAGTTTTCCCATGTAGCATTAGAGTTAATGGCCAGCGTGATCCATTGCGCTAATGGAACATAAATGTTGCAACAACTAAGTGTCTTGCGACTTCACGTGTTCGAGTAAGCTGTGCAAAATAATCATCGTCGGTCAACAACAGAGTTATTTACCTCGAAGAATACGTGACGAAACCAAACTTATCAGGACTGCAGCGAAATAATGCATTAAGCGTCCTAGACTTAAACCATAAATAATACAGTGTGAATAATTTTCGTTTATAAATACTGCGGTAACTGAATAATGTAAGGGTTGACTGATGGGATCACAAGGTAGTCATATTCATGATAACTTCGCGACACATGTTAAATATCATTTTGCGCTGTAAGCCTCTACGTCACGCTTGGTCTAAATATATTTCTATAAATTTTCGAACAAAACAAACATAAATACGATTAGCTTTAAATGAATACAACTCAGTAGTGGCATACTGTATTTGCCCATACTGATTTGTAAGTTTGATGAATAATATCACCATGTCATGAAGCACTGATTCACTGGCATGCGGCGATTGTTTGCGGTTTTAACTTTTAGCCGGTTATTGGGACATTATCTTTAGACAAACTGCTATCTACTACATCTCATGACAGACTCGAGCTCGTACCAGTCTTGTGCGTTTAACAAGGGAGGATACGAGTATCATTTGTATACTGTCGGGTGGTGAAAACCACATTGAAGGATTTATAAAGTGCTATAGTTAAAGAAAATGCGGGTTGGCGATTGGTTTCGATTCCAGCACTTTTTGGCTGACTGTCCAACGGTTGTTTTTGGATTAGAAATCACACCAACATCATTTATTTTCTTATTTTCTAGACCTGCTGTATGAGCCATGGTACAATAATATTTAACACGACACTCTGTTTATTTAAGCTATTGACGCAAATAACAGCCACAAAGAAAGCACACGTGTGATAATATTTAAATTACTATTTCCAACACCAAGCAAGAGTTATGTTAATTTCATTGCGAATTTTGTGAATTTCGAATTTCTTAGTTAAATTTCGTTACCACAAAAACACAGACAAGACGGAACACACTAACGAACAAGCAAGCACATACAATGGGATTTTCCACCAGCAAAATTATACAAGCGAATTTATTATGGTACCAATTATCTTGGAATTTAAATGATCTTGGTTATATATGTTCTATTTGGTTGGCAAGTTGTGTTGCTGATTATGATGGGATGGAATTGAAGAGGTTCTCCAAAAATGCTGTGACGTCGGGACCCGTGACGTCATGGAGCTCTGCAACATCAACGAACTCTGCGAGGGATTCGCAAACCAGGTACTCGTCCTGTGTGGAAGAAGTGGGGGTTACGGTGGTTGACATTATGGTAACGTAATGTGGGATATGGATTTATTATGGGTGATGTAGGTGGGGGTTATTCCACAACTCACTACAGTATAACGCGGAATTTAATGATTTTAAACACAGTAATTACCATAAGGCACAAAACAGTTGCTTGCTTAGTCGGTTGTAATTGGACAAGGCGCTTAACGGACACTGCCCGGTAGATTAATGGATTGAATTAAAACGGCAGTAAAATCAATCACATATATCGCTGCAATGTCGGCAAAACCTAACGGTAGGCACGATAAAACCGTTTGCGTTTTCCTGTTTACTGGGATACAATATAAATATCGAAATTAATGTACCTGGAATTTCTGCAGCATTTTTTCACCGGTCTCCAACAGTTGAGTGTCGTTGTGACGTATATACTCGGCGAGAGATAAACTGACGTCATCAGGCACGTGCTGGTGAGAGGAATTTGTAAGTTGTTTGTAACTGTGTGTAAATCCGACAATAAAGGCGATCAATTCCTATCTAGTAAATTCGCACACATACCACCTGACAATAGCCATGTATAAACCTTCAATGTGTGTTTTTCCCCAAACACAAATGACTGAAAATCCGGTTAAATAACCATTTTCTGTTTAAAATGAGACATGTACTAGTAGGTGAAGGCATTACTGTTATGATGTTTGTTTATGCAAGTGCTGTTATATTGCAGTGTTAGGGGGATCCCCACAAGTGTTATTGATCAAATATTTTATTTAGATTTCATGCATTCGGACAAAATTGAAGAATCCAGCAAAAGATTTATTAAGCTCCTAAAACACCATGCTACGAGTTTAAAATAACCAAAAATCCTGAAGTTTATAACCTACGTTGTCAGGAAATTATGGTACAAACTGGCGTAAAAGACAGAACAAAAATCAATATTGGCAATATGTAAACCCACATAATGAAATTATTATATATTACAGCTCAAAAAGACAGATCTTTTATGCCATACAACCAGTCAGACAACATCAAACATTAAAATTAACACAGCTGCCATTTACCGAGAATTGCACAGTTACAATCAAGTCCACCAGGGCCCAGAACAGCATGTAAGGTTTGTAGACTGCATATTCCTTCGCTTTGCGATCGGTGAGCTTGGTGGTGTGTGACTTGGAGACATGGCGACTCTGTGCAACCACCAACAGCCGCTGGAGGAAATCACCTCTGCAGGTGATGGAGTGGTTAGTTCGGATACCTTTACATGACTTACGGCTTCATACAATAAATAAAGTTGCGGCAATAATGAAAAAAGTGAAAGTTTCTTTATTGTATTGAATAAAATCTTTCAAAAACATTAATTGGCCATTAATACACATCAAATTGTGCAAAGGCTATTAGACTGTGTGGATAACTAGTCTTAGTAATCTCTACAATACTCAGAAGAAAGAAAACACAGTCCGACCGGTTAGTCTAGTGGTTAAGTGCGACGCCAAAAACTACAAAACTAAATCTATTATCTCACTCCCACTTAATAGCCCTGCTCACCTGTCTTCTTTCCACTTAGCAGCCCCTCTTACAAAAGGGAAGATGGCGGTATGGAAAAGAGGGCCTTCGATCTCATAGGAGGATTCCACCCATTTATCTGAACTTTGCTTCAGGAAATCCGTTATCAATCGATCTTCGCATAGTTGGCTTCTGGTGCTAAAAAAAAAAATTGTTAAAAATCAAGTGTCGATAGACATATAGTACTGAATGCTTGTGATATTTGAACCTATTATATCACAGCCGTTTGTTGAAATAAACTCAGGATTGCTAGAGATTGCAAATACATAGATTTGTATAAATAACAAATGTTTAAATTATTGTATAAAATTATGTTTCCGGTTTAATAATATTAACAAAAAATTACATTGTATGCCAGCTTTTAAACTAGTTTTATATTGTAAGCCAGCAACCAAGCTGGTTTTATACCAAATCCAAATTTAAAGTCAACAACTACATAGTATATATTTATCATAAAGTTTAGAAAACATAAAACCAATACGGCTTACAGCCCAATAACCAATTGACCAAGCATTACATACGTGTTGATGACATAGAGGCCGGTATGTATAAGGTACGGGATGAGGTGGATGTTGGATTGTCTTCCTCCTCCACCGGTCTCCTCACTAAACGATCGCTCGTGGGCGAATCGCAGGAGAAGAAGCTTCAGGTCGTGCACAGTGCTGTGGAAGTTCGGTTCCCGATGTCCAGTCGCTTCTTGGATGTAGGTGTTGTGTCTGCGGACAGAATTACGTTTAATTGTAAATAATTCACATTTACAATTAGGGTAGGCCTAGGTAATGTTAATTTATTATATTATAAAACACAGAAATAACACTTGACCTAAAGATGTAATTTTTCTAAATAGACGACTAGCATCTCTGTGTTTTTACTTTTATTATGTGCATTTTTAGCGATTCGTTTTTTAAAGAAACCAAAACATAAATTAAAGTAAACTATTTAATACCTATTTAAAGAGAATTTTTGCCAAATTTTACGCTGCTTATATGAAGTATACAAAGCTTTCAATTTTTGCAGGACACTTTTGTAATGGTCAAAACGACACATCCAGACATAGGATAGCCCACATGACAGTCAATATAGAAAGAGTTCAAACCTGGCAAGACAGGATGCAAACGCAGACTCGGGTACATGAGATCCCCACAATGGTAGCAAGCCATTACACTTAGTGCTGGCGTTTTGCAGGAGCGCTGAGTCCCACTCCTCCCTACCTCGCGCCATTCGAACCTGGAATTGCAGAAAAAATTTACTTGATGTTTGCGATTTACGCAACTGCATAATAAAATTTAATCAAATTTCTTTCCACCGATTAAGTACACTAGCACACACATCAGGATATCATATCACCACAATTCTTTTAAAGGATTGAAAACATTTAAAGACAAATTTTAGGTGATAGAAGATCTGGATAGTGGTGGTTTTAATATCCAGCATTGTTGTGGTATTTAAATAATTACAACTGAACTATATTTAGGAAACCTTTGGGTCTTAAATAAGATTTAAACATTTTTTAATAAAAGCACATAACAGTCAATCAAAAATAGTACATATTGGTTTGCTGATAAGTTGTCTAATATATTGTGTGTTCTAAAAATACATTGCGAAATACAGTGCCT
>CH002016.1:441419-463161 GCA_000149265.1 Ciona savignyi
CTAGAGAAGTTTTCCATCCCCGTAATAGATGCTTAATACTCTTAAAACTATATTTATAGAAAAAAAAACCAATACTAATAATGTAGTATTTTTTATCCGTAAAAAAAGAAACAAAAAAAGTGAAGAAATTGTACAGTAGGCAAATTGAAAAGCTTTGAGATTCAGTGTTGCATTACAAATGAAACTTAATCCCATTACAAATCAGTAATACCCATGCTAGTGGTGTGTAATAATTAGTACTTTTTACATTATTAAATAATACCAGCATTACTGACAACATAAAATCAAATAACAAGTTATATATCTAACTTCCTTTGCAGTACTATGGCTTTTAAAGTATGAATTACAACAACAAAGCTTGGAAAGATGTTGCAAGTCACATTTTCACCAATGACTTCTCAACCTGCAATTACCAGCTCCAATCACAAGAAAACTGTTTCCAATTTGGTTGCAACATTTGCGTATTTAAGTGTAAGAGGCTACATAGTAGCATTGTTGTATTACTGTAACCGCAGTTATTTTATTGCAGTTATTTTGTATAAATTCATAAAAAAGATCTTTGGCTTAATTTTCGGTCTATTGCTGTTTTAACTTCGCTTTGCGGCTATTGCCTGAACTTGATAAACAATATTATGCTACCAGACAATGAGCACAGTATATATTTGAATGCCCAATGTTAAACAACACACAGCGGAGATTGATAAAAGTTTTGACATATAATTTGCAACAATTAAAATAACTCTCATCTGTATTGCTGTAAAATGACGATAACCAGCAAATTGACACATTTTTTCTCATTTCTCTGTTGTACCTAACACTTTTATTGGACATTCATGTCACTTCCCTTAATTCTCTTTCTCATATTCTAATTTCATAAAATTCTCTTTCTTATAATTTAATTTTTGATAATTTTTGGACCATAATGCATGGAATTGTAAGATAGTCCAAACCAAAAAAACATGTAATAATTTTCATATTAAGGGAAATTATCAGAGCCATTCAAAACATTTAGATCTAAAGTCCCTCTCTAAAACGCTCAGACTCACAAACTTAAAGTGAGATGGCCAGATTAAAAAACCTACCCTGGCAATTGTAATCGATACTTCAATAAACTTATATTTGTATACCACCATCTATTTTAAATGTAACATGATAGAAAAAAGAGGTTTTGATCCCATTATTAAAAAAAAACATTCGGTGAGATTCAATTATATGATAATTAACACTTTCAGTAATTATAGAGTAGAATATTCTACAACATGGTACTGTTTAGAGCCAGGATCAAACCAAGGGCCAAGTTGTGACCACCGTGATAAAACTCAGTTATACCCGTGGGTAAGGCAACACAAAACTATATCAAAATGTTGGCTAGCAGATTAATACCATGCAAAAGTCATACCATGTAGTGGACGTATGTACTAACCTCTATTCCTCCGCACTGACTGAGCACACTCGCCAGTTTATAAACTTCCTCCTCATTCTGGTCAGTTTTATCAGAGTCGAGTCGTTCCACCATGTCCTCTGTGGCCTCCCCCAGCAGACCCCGCATGCGATACACCACATGCATGGCATCAGCCTATGGTGGGGATTGTTGTATTAATAGTGTTGATATATATTCTTGTTTAAATGAAGTAAGTAAGGTGGCATGGAACATGGTTTTCATGGGTGCAACTTCAGAATACGCTTGTTTTTTATACATAATTTTTTGTCTACCCAAATATTGAACAATGTGACATTACGATCCACCATTAATGATGTATAAATTGAAATCGATGACCAAAATATTGCCTGTGCTCCATTCTTGAACAAAGTATATGAAGTAAGCAGAAAGTGCTTTAAGATTATTAAATTTGCACAATGTTTAACATTCGTCAGGAAACCCTGTAATATATATGTTTCCGAACCTCATTATGGTTAGGAAGCCAAATCTTCTTGTACACATCTCTAACAGGGAGGTCCAGAGCAATGATCTTGTTGTTGATTAGTAGTTCCATGCCACTGTCATCTTCCAATAATGCTATCAAATCACAATCTGGAATATATAGGAAATGCTAGGACATAACACTGATGATACATGGAATAACAGGGATAGAGTATTGGCAGCAGCAGATTATTACAGTTATACAAACCATAATTTAAAGTTAGGAACAGCACCAAGCTATTTTTATAACTATAATGTGGTACCAGTATTTTACTGAAAGAAGTGCAGTTTTCTTTACCTGACATTATATAAAAAATATGTATAAAATACAATTTATCTCAAAGAATTTCAACTTCATGTATTTATAAACGCAAAAACTAAAAGTAACGACAGCATGCAGTGATAAGTAATCCCAACAACAGCACTAATTAAAGTGGCCTCCACCTCTGCATATCTTGTTCTTTACATCTCGCATGAGAGGACCGAGACCAGGTTCGTTGCTCGAGTAAGGATTGCCCACCATCCTCCCTTGTAGGAAATCCTCCTGGAGTGGATCTTTATCGAGGGAGAGGAAGAATTCACTTGTGTCGTTCTCCTCCTGAGGTGGAAGGGGTTGATGGTAATAGTGGGAACAATATATGTCCCAGGGTGGTGTGGAGAGCCCAAATGTGATCTATTTTCTTATTTTAATGATAACCATTAAAAGCAGGGTAGTTACAACAGAGCAATTTTCATGAAAATGTACATCCACATTATGAAAACATCAAGATTATTGTAATTTAGATTAAGTCTAATGTTGTTTTCCCACAATTTTTATTAAACACTTGAAGGAATTATGGTGAGTGAGATGGCCCAAGTGACAACTCAAAATATTGGCAGAAAATGTGCTTTATCATGAGGTTAACCACTTCATATTCAGATAAATCTCTTAATAATCAAAATTATTAAAATACATGATTTCTAGATACTTATTGTTACAGCCATAAAAAGGTATACAAAATATATCAAGTTACCGGGTATATAATGTTGGCGAGACGTTCGAATATAAATTGAGGGGTTTTCAAGTCGCTTAGTTCCTGTTTCTTGATGGCTTCAATACACACCATCATGAATGCTCTTGTCTCACTCTCAGTGCCTGTAAATTACATCCACTTACATAATGATAAGTGAGATATCATTTTTTATCACAGGATTTTAATATTTAAGGTCTACAGACATTGTTTTGGAGCAAAGTTATCCTTACAAACCTGTGGTCAAATCCTCCAATAGTTCAAGCAAAATATCCTGAGCGTCATCCACAAGATTGGTACGCTGAATGACCAACCTTCGTAAGCTTAGATAGCTGTTCAACACTGTACCAACCAGGTTGCTTTTATAGTGTTGCCGCACATAGGATACTTCAACCATTTCTGATAGCAACTCTAAATGGAACATTGGAGATGAAATTATAACTGGAAACACTATGGATTGCCAGGCATTAACTGCAAACACCATGAACTGAATGACTTTTTAAATAAAAACACTATGGATTAAATGACTTTTTAAATGAAAACACTATAGAGTATGTAACATTTTAACAGGAAACACTATGGTTTAGGTAACTTTTTAACTAGAACACCAATGTGACAAAATTATGTCATTTTGACACAAACAACCTGTCAGCTCCTTGAGTGCGTATCCTTGTTGTAGATGCAGATTAAGTGTTGTGTCTTCCAATACAGCTAACTTTGATATTTCTTTCTGAATAAGTGAACCCAATAATGGCAGAACACCTCTTGCAGCCAGATACACCTGAATATAAAGCAAATTGTAAGTTTGGTTAAATACAGGTGGAAATATAAAATAAGACTTTAATACATATGGTGCATTTATGTTTTAAAGAGATCCATCCTTGTTGTTAGATGATTCACCTGCTGACACAGCTAAGCTTGTTTGGGAATTTCTTAAACTTATTTACATTTTTTAAATGTAACTTATATATATATATATATATATACACACAATTACACAATATAATGATTTTGGTAATGTATGTCTGGTCCAAATTGTGTTTTAGGAGAATTTGTTCAAATAAACTTGTTTTATGATAAGAGATGAAGAAATGTTAACAATTACTGGTAAACACTGCCAGCACAAATGAATGATATTTATAACAGACTCACCCTCCATTGTTTAGGACGGATTTGCTCCTGGTAAAGAGATAGAAACTCATAAGCAGCTTCTCCAGCAGTTCCCAGTTCACTCAGATAGCTGTGGGATGAAAAAAAATTAGAATAATGAATAATAAATGACATGGAGTTTTTTTTTCTAGAAGGTAGTATAATGTCAGTTATTACAATGTCAGCAATTTTCAGATTCCTATGCCCTCAGTCGGTTTGCTGAGTGTTTGGTATTTTAGTAATTTTAAATAAGCAATGACAAAAGTGGCCACCGGAAAATTGTAAGTTCGATTAAGTGAATCGTCCAAACCCAAGCTTGATGACATTATACCCACTTATTAGGTAAGAAAGTTGGTGTGTTTTGAATTTAACTTAAAACAAAAAAATTAAAGAATTTATGATCACTAACCTTGCAAGTAAATCAAGAACTTGAGGTTTCCGTGCAGTGTTCCTGGCAAGACTTGTCAGCACAGCGCATGCAGCTTGTCGCACGGAGCGAGAGGATGGGCAGAACACGAGGGATCGTAGAAACGATTGTCGGGATAATGACAACTTGCTCGAGTCCTGGTGAAAATGGATTTTTAATAACAAATAAATTTGTGCTTAAAGGTGTACAGGATTGAAAACCGCCTTTGAAAACATCCCCTCTCAAATATATGAAGAAAAAGTCACCTGTTTTTTCTTCCGAAGCATTGCAGTTTTCCATTTTGCAACATATTTCTCTTGCAGATATTTTTCCCTCACAATTGCTTTGCTGCCGTTAACTGATTCCCCAACTGTTGGATACATAGAAAATAAATTTCAATTTTATACAAAATTTCCTTGTTTAAAATTTAAAAAAAATAAAAAAGTCCCTACAACGTTACATGCATGGTAGGCCTATGTTTTGAATCACAGCTACAATTTAATGATGACTCCACTGTAAAAATGAGACTAAGGAATTACGTTTTGCTACAACAGACTTGCTTCTTTTCGCCCACGCATCGAACTGATGGTCGGGGTCAGATTTGAGCCACTTTTTTACTTCCACCGACACACTGCTGCTGCTTGGCACTTCAGACTTAACCTCCGGTGATACCTGCAGTATAAGGGTGGCATAGTTATAGGCATAAGGCTCTGTTGTCCACATACAAAGAATACATCCACGCAGTATGTTTTAGCTGTTACAGTACCGTAGTACTATGCTACTATGTGTGGTTTAAGGCCGTTATAGCACAACGATAATCTGTGCATGATGATGAACCACAAGATCAAAGCTAAACAAACATAGTCTCTACCAATCCACAATTAAGCTTTCGAACTTTCTGTTTTTACTATTGTGTAATCTTGTAGATTTGTTCAATAAAAAAAACTTGGAATTATTTAATACGCTATAAGAATAGGAATTAAAGCACAACTTTTAGCATCAGCCAGAGAAAGGTATAACAGGTTGGAGAAATTCCAGTGCATCCTTTGTGTTTATCAGAAGCAATTTAGTAATACTATTTGTATATTGGAATATAAGTATTTGGATTTCTTAATCAATATTAGTTTATTGACTAAATGATTTAGAAATATTATTGAACCAAACAAGTTGTCCCCACCAAGCGTTTGAGCATATTCATGCAAGGAAGTGTGATGTTTTCCACAACAGCTGGTGCCTTCATCTCCACCACCATTTGGAACAATCGCATTGCTGGGAAGAGGATGGGGTGAAATAAATCATTTAATGATAATTGCGACTGAGGGTAGGATTGTCATGTTTATCACTCGGTGTGACAATGGGCCTCAGTAACCTCTGTCGGGTAAATCAAGCCATTGCAGTGTGTTGTATGTTGGAGAGTATAAACACAATGCTATTTTTATTTTAAACCCAGAATTTTTCCTGTACATAAATTAGATGTTCTTTTAGTCTAAAACCTTACACAGCTGACTTAATGATTTCGATGAACAACGAAACAGAGAAATTAAAACAGAACTAACCATCTTTTTTAAGTGCTTAGATTTAATCATTATGACACAGACTAACATAAAAATGACCATTATTATTTCATAAATCAACATGTTAATATATGATACATTACTCATTTTCATCAGTTAGTGTGGGACAATGACCTAAAGTAGTGTGTTGCATATTTGATATAAAATCAGTTTTCGAATGATCCATACCCCATACAAAGACAAAAAGAAATGATAAACATGAATCTACATCTGATTAAAAACAACCAATTTACAAATCATTTAATCCTTCTATTATCCAAGCCAATATACAAACACTGCAACAGTTGTAGAAACATAATTATACCAATTGTAGCGTTATGTTTACCAGATGTGACATTTCCAATCACGAATAAAAGAAATGACAAATGACGTATTAAAACACACCCCAGACAAAGACAAAACGAAATGATGAACACGAACCTGCTTTAAGCCTCAGTTGCCACTGATCATCCCTGACATTGAGCATAGCCATAAGGAGCTGCATCTCGCATGCCACAGCTGATGTTGGAAGATCGTCGCCATGGTGTTGGATGGCACCGGTGATGCGGGACAGAAGGAGTTCGTTCAACTGCATCGTTGCCACCTCGTTCTTGTGCACCAGCTCTCCAAGCAAACTATGGACCTGTGAAAATATGACAATAGTAATCATGGTTATTGTAGGAAATGTACCAAAGATAATAGGGTCATTCCACTATATTTACCAAGTAGATAATCAGATAGTTAACTTAGGAAGATTTTTTGGGAATTTTTCGTTACCTAACAGATTTGTATCCAAAACATTTGCCAAATGCATATTCTTTAATTTTATTGGCTTATGTGTTTTACAGAATATTTCTGTTTTTAGATAAGGTATATTCATTCCAAAACTGTTTATGTTGGCAAAAATTGTAGTTATAATGTAGACGAATAAAAAAACAGCCATACTTTAAGCTAAAATATATTCTTTATTGAGTGACATTTAATTGAGCAGAGTGAATAGATTCCCTTGTTTATGGCCCAAATAAACAAGTAACAAATGCTATAGCTGAGACAAATCGTGTCCCAAAATTCCATCCATGAAAATTAACCAAGCATTTCTACAAAATAATATGATCATTAATTATAAATAAATAGACTCTCACTTGTTTTCTCAACTTAGCAGTTCCTCTCCTCAGATTAAATGCCACGAGTTCCTGTATGATTCCATTAGCAACGAGCAGTGGTTTGGTGTGTTCGTTGCGACACAGCGCTCGTAGCAGGGTGATGCATTGTTGAGCATTAGCGGTTGCGCAACCATAGCAATCAGGAGCGCTCTCGTACCAGGAGGATGAGGAGGTGGATGGAACTCTCTAGAAGAAGAAAAGAAAATTATTGAAAAAGATATTCTTTTTCAAAATTATTTGGAAAAGATATTTATTTTCAAAATTATTGGAATAGATATTTATTTTCAAAATTATTGGAATAGATATTCATTTTTCAAAATTATTGGAAAAGATATTTATTTTTCAAAATTATTGGAATAGATATTTATTTTTCAAAATTATTAGAAAAGATATTTATTTTTCAAAATTATTGGAAAAGATATTTATTTTTCAAAATTATTGGAATAGATATTTAGTTTTCAAAATTAATGGAAAAGATTTTTTTTTTCAAAATTATTGGAAAAGATATTTATTTTTCAAAATTATTGGAAAAGAATTTATTTTCAAAATTATTGGAAAAGATATTTATTTTTCAAAATTATTGGAAAAGATATTTATTTTTCAAAATAATTGGAAAAGATATTTAATTTTCAAAATTATTGGAAAAGATATTTATTTTCAAAATTATTGGAAAAGATATTTATTTTCAAAATTATTGGAAAAGATATTTATTTTCAAAATTATTGGAAAAGATATTTATTTTTCAAAATTATTAGAAAAGATATTTATTTTTCAAAATTATTGGAAAAGATATTTATTTTCAAAATTATTGGAATAGATTTTTAGTTTTCAAAATTATTGGAAAAGATATTTATTTTTCAAAATTATTGGAAAAGATATTTAGTTTTCAAAATTATTGGAAAAGATAATTATTTTTCAAAATTATTGGAAAAGATATTTATTTTTCAAAATTATTGGAAAAGATATTTATTTTTCAAAATTATTGGAAAGATATTTATTTTTCAAAATTACTGGAAAAGATATTTATTTTTAAAATTATTGGAATAGATATTTATTTTTAAAATTATTGGAAAAGATATTTATTTTTCAAAATTATTGGAATAGATATTTATTTTTCAAAATTATTGGAAAAGATATTTATTTTTCAAAATTATTGGAATAGATATTTATTTTTCAAAATTATTGGAAAAGATATTTATTTTTCAAAATTATTGGAATAGATATTTATTTTTCAAAATTATTGGAAAAGATATTTATTTTTCAAAATTATTGGAATAGATATTTATGATTTATCCCCTTAAATGGGAAAGCGCAAGGGGGGTTATCCGACAGGCAATCAACCCTAGCTAATTTTTTGTGTACTTTTACAGTAAGCAATTAGTCAATGTTGCCATAAACTCAGTGAGTTAATAGGATAAAAAAATAGTAGCCATGTCTGTAAACCAAGAAATCTGATGATCACCTGTTATAAAATGTATGTGTTAATAAAAAAATGCAAACCAACTAAGCATGACAAGCTCACCCTCTGTTTATTATGCTCAGGTACCCCGTTCACAGCAAATTGTTGTCTCCGATCATATTCCAATATCTCGCTTCTGGAGGCAAGTACTGTTCGCATGATCACCGACAACTCCTCAAACAAGGCCTTGCATTCCTGGGTCCCAAAAACAAGGTTTAGTGGATAATTAGGAGTTCAGATATACAATAAAAAAAATTGACAAAATGCTCAATATACAGAAGCAATCACAATACTGAAGGAACTGTATTAATAGTTATTGCACACTATAGATTTTAAATTCTTTGTCATTTTATTCATATATCCAGGTTTTGAAAATGTTTTCTACATTCAGTAGTAACTAAATAAGTTTATTTAAAATTGCAACAACTTACCACAGAATACTTCTTTGCGAGTTGCTGAATGCTGTTGCTCACAGGAGCAATAAGTGAGGAGGATGTTGCTTGGCTGGAGGACAATGAGAGAGGATGGGAGCTTCTCGCATCTTTCTTCGCTGGAGTCGGAGATGGCTTCTGACTCGAGGTGCTGGAGTCACATGATACCTTTGAGATCTGGGAGGGGATAATTGGGAAGTTTGAAATGTGCACGAATGGACTTAGAGGATAAAAATAGTGCATCAGCATTGCAACATGAACAGTGGCAAACCCTAGAGATAAATATAAATATCCTGTCCTGACCTTACAACTATTTATAATATGTTATAGTTCATAGGGGTAGTAGTATGGGTTATCTGTCGGCAGTATCTATAGTTGTAATCTCACTTCCACACTAAAATATGCGTAGCTTTCCAATATCTGCACTACAGCAAACAAACATTAAATTTAAGCAACAATAATAGAGAAGTAAGAATCTGCAAAAGCACCATACTTGTAGCAAGAGTTCCTCCAGCATGGGTTTATGTGCGTTCAGTTGATTATACACAGTGTCAGCTTTCTCAAGCAATGTCACTACGTTTGAGACCATCTTCTTTCGGTCTTCATCATTCTCTAAGAATTAGATTTAATCACATAAATATTGGAATTGTACTTGGAATTATACTAAGTGCTTTAAACATTTTGAACTTAATATCGAGCATAACAGCAAATAATTAAATTTATAATTTATATATAGTTGCAAGTTATATCTATTGGTTTCATTTATAGCAAAACATGAAATTCGCGACGAAACCTAATGCTATGATAACAACCAATAAAAGAAACAAAGTTTTATATTATTTTAATGTCCATAAATATGTATTGTAAATTTTAATTATAACAAAAATTATGTATAAAAAATTTATTTGTCATTTTAAATCTGTCGTAACATTTTCACCACAACATCAAATACGAACCAATAGTATCCACAGCACAGCAGGGCCTTGCAGTGACCGTGATGTCAAACTTGGCGTATTTCGAGAAGCCGCACACGTTGCACAAGTATGGGTCTTTCTCATCATAGTTGATGCTTCGGCACTTATGACATTGGAACACATTCTCGCCACAGTTTCCACAAATTCCAGGATTTGCCTGTTGGTGTGGGGGGGTTCTTGTAAAGCTTTGTATAAGCTTAAATTGCTCTTTAATTATGATAACGCTATAATCACTTCTTAAAAATTGTTAAATTGTTTATTTCTGGTTATATTTGACATGAACATTATACTGTTTTTGCAAGTGTATTTTTATGCAACAAATTGAATTACATCAAGCATATTTGCCCGTCCTATCACTTTTTTAAAGAAAATTATACAGATTCAGCATTTATTATGCAGAAATAGAAGATTCATCAGATTTACAGTCAATGACCTCAATAATCAAAAATGATCAATATCAGTAGCAAATTAGACATGTAATTGATATTTGACTGATATCAATGGGTATCTATCACCTGGACCCACGAGGACACCTTAGCATCAGTAACCCTTCCATCCCTACATTCCTTGTCATAGAATGTCACCACAAACCTACTGTCACACCAGCCACTACTAACCTACTGTCACACCAGCCACTACTAACCTACTGTCACACCAGCCACTACTAACCTACTGTCACACCAGCCACTACTAACCTACTGTCACACCAGCCACTACTAATATAATACACTGCATTCCATTACTGGCATGAATGACTCACCTGTACAGAAGCACTGCAGCGTGGGCATTGTAAAGTTTCGATGGAAGCCGACACATTTTCATAGAAATCAGTGAATTCCAGCATAAGGTTGGTGGCCACGATGGGCAGGGGGAGGTCAAATCGGATTTCACTTTCACCCTGCAATATTTGGGGGAAGCTTTTAAACATATTGTCAAATGTTTCAACACATACTTTTGACACTTTGTAAAGAAATAAGAGGGTTTCTAATTTAATTCTAATTTTATTATGAGATATTCTATTATGAATTTTGTCGTAAAACACATGATATATCTATGCTATGCTCCTAATACAAAAGTGAATTTGTTACAATTTTTCTGAAACCGTTTAAACCCTGTGTACCTGAGGAACAGTGACGGATTTGGCTCTATGCCACATTGATGGGTTGTTCTTTAGATCCACAATCGCTGGTACAATCTTGTTGTTGTAATACATTACAACTGTGCGAATCTGTGTGAGAACGTAAATTAGTATTCGCAAAAAATAAAACTAGACGATAATAAGTGTAATGGTTATTCAAAAAGTCTCCTGAATTTTTCCATCCAGAAGCAAATATAAATATTAGGTTTTTTAGCATTTCATCTAAAGAAGCTTTTGTTGCCCAATTCCAAATTCAATTTTTAGGAATCAAATTATTCATCTCGTAGCTAACTTAGCATGTTAAAGCATACAATCCTCATGACGCACAGCAATTTTATTTGATCAAGATCGATACAGTAATAAAACTCATTATCGATTTACTTATTGAGGAAAACGTATTGCTACTATTTTATCACAAAAATTAACGATTGTTTAATATGGAGGCTCACCATTTTGGTTCTCTTGATGTCGCTGACTTTGAAAGTGATCCGTTGGATGTTATAGCTGCCAACCAGCTTGATAATCTGCTGGGTTGTAGTGTACTTAGTGTCAGCCTTTATACCAGCCAGTTTGATGTTGCTGTACGGTATTTCAGGATGGTTGCACACGAGACAAGGATTGTTCTCAAGGTAAAACCCATCAAATTGAACGTAGTCTGTGTAAAAAGAGATAAATAAAACATACAAGTTTTTCGTCCATACGTAAGTTTTTGTGTTTGTTATTTCATTTGTCTTCATACCAAGAATATTGTTGCCAGAACATATGAATTAACACAACTTTTTCTCATGTGTTAATAGGTAATATTTCAGTTTTATACCTGGGTTTGCTGCAATCCTATATTATGTGAAGGATATTAAATAATTAGAAATTAAAGATTAATCGACACAATATTAAACTAAATGATTGATTAAACAGTAAAAAAGTTAGATTTTAAATGAAACATAACAATGCTAAATAAATCCAACTTACTGGAGAGGTGACTGTACAATATAGCATTGCGATGATTGGACAGCAGTCTGTTCTCTTTCTGCAGTAATTCCAATGTAGCACTGGTGTATTGGTTGGCGTCACTCTGTCAAGTTAACACTCACTCAGTTACACAATGTGGAACAGTGGAAGCTTTCTTTTTTATTAATTATAGAAGGTTATTTCAATAGAAGAGGAAGGTGTTCTCGATTTATTAAACTATACATTAAATGCATCAATAAAACTTTAAGTCTCCAAAATACTGATAAATAATAAATTTAAATTTCTAATAGTGTTTTAGATTATAGGAATTAAATACAGAAGAAATAAGAAGTGGTTTACACTTTACCTCAGACAGTCCACTGTTCATCGACAAATAGCCGAGCAGATCCACAAACTGTGCTGCTTTCCTTCCATAAGATGTCACTAGAGGCCACATTAGCCACAATGTACGAAGCAATCGTTGTTGGCAGGAGAGGTTGGTGTTTCTGAGGATGTTGTTTGTGAGGTGGTTAGAACTGGCTCTGAATGCTTTTTATGTGTGCCGGGCCCGGTATTCGTGACGTTTTGTGTAAGCATTGCTATGATGCCTAGGACTAAGGGGGACGGTTTGGTATGACAAACCTGATATACTAAAACGTACTTTCGTTTAACTTAGTGACATAATAATTCTATGTGATACTTAGTGACGATAAAGTTGTACCGATGAATTTATCATGTTTTGACAGTTAAGGAGTATTTGTGCTTGCAAGCACACAGAAGGTTGTAGCATGTGGAAATTTTTGGAATAGATTTTTGCTTAACCTTTTGAAACTTACTTGTGGTGTTAGTAATCATTATAATTATAATGTTGGTAATCATTAAACTTTAAATTATTTTTCACCACCAATGGAAACGAAGTTTACCTGAACAAAGTAAGGACCAAAGCATGTCCACACCATCGTAGACTTGTGGAGTTCATGTCAAGTAAAAAGTGAACCAGAAATCTCAAAAGTGCTGGGTCATCTATATTATCCATGATCATGAGCGAAAGTTGCTGACTCATTGCAGTATCCCCCTCTTGAAAAGATTCCGATTCTTTTGAGCTTTTTGTCACAACTTTAACGGTTTTCTTTTTCTCATCCGATTGGCTTGGTGTAATAGCACACTGCAATAACTTGAGAACCACAGATGCCACATTTTCATTAGCCCTTGTACTCATGTTAAGCAGGAACGGTAAGCAAGTGGTTGAGGAAACACAATACTTCTGCCAGTTCTTGGTGCGTTTTTCAGCGATGCTTAAGCATTTTTTGATGGTTTCCACCAGTGAGATGAGATCATCATACGCCAGGTTAAGTCCAGCAGTGGACAGATCTGCCTCTGATGTGTTGAAGTTGCAAAGTTCCTCACAGGTGTGAACAAAGGAATCGAGCGCATGCAGGTCACGCTGCTCTCTGTACTTTTCCTAAACACCATTATTAAGACATGAATTCATAGAAAAAATTGAGATCGATCATAAACAAAAGTTATATAAAATACATGGAACTCTGCAATAGCTCTGTCAAACCTGTAGGATACTGACAATAACTTGTGTTTTAACATCAGTTATTGTCCCATTTCATTGAATAAAAATGACCATCATTAGTCTTATTTCAACACTAGTAATGAAAAGCCCCCATTTTAAAATGATTAAATCCAGGTTTGGTATCCTGATGAATCCCAACAATGCAACAGCTGTATCAATGTAACTATGGCGATTGTAGTGTTCTGTTTAACAGACGTGTCATTTCCTATCACAAAAATGGGAATTCTATACAAAATTAAACAAATGAGAAATAAACCATTCCACATATCAACAGATTGCAACAGCCAAAAAACCAGACACGCCTTTCCATTATATAAATCCATTATATGTTTAAACATGTTTAAAAAATAAAAAAACATAACACTAAACAAAGCCACTTAATTATTTTAATGACAACTATATATTTCCTACAATTCCACGCATATCTTATTCGAATTGTGACACATTAAGAACAAAATTCCACAGAAACAAACACCAACCTTGGATCCAGTGATATACAGCAGCAGCTTCCTTGCCCTGTGTTTGCATAGCGAAGGAACATGCGCAAACATCATGTATTCGGACAGGAGGTGTTTCCATTTCGTTCCAAACATGGTGGTCACGTCCGACTCGCAGACGGTGAAGAACTTCCGGACTTGACAAGCGAGATTGAACGACATCTCGGTGACCAAGCGAAGATAGAGCTCGAATATCGCTCCCATATGGCTCTGCACGTATTGTTGTAGAAAGAATGGCGACATGTCGGCTGCCACTCGGTTGGTGGTGGTGCGTAGCAGGCTGGTTGCCGAGGCGTCAAGCATCTTTTGATCTTCTTGCTGAGATTCCCAATGCTCCTTGTACAGCACACTGTGGGTGGATAAAAATATTTTTTACATAAAAAATTTGTAAACACATTTATATAAAAAAAATTCATGTAAGTTTACCTATTAAAAGTCTATCCAAGTTTATCTAAAAGTCACCTTCCTTTTCTGTTAAAGTTACGTGTTCTTAAAGTTTTTACACTTAAAAAAAATATCCCTTTCTTTTAAAGCCAAACAAGAAAAAACCACAAAAATCCCACCTTAGCAAGTGGTAGCACAGATCTATAATTTCCTCCTGAGTGAGAATAGCTGCAGTTTGTGTGAAGATATTTTCCTTGTGTTCGGCTGTTGATTCCTGCTTGGCCTCCTTCTTGGAGGAGAGGAGCGATTTCGACATCATCACACTCAGCAGCCGCATCAGTATCACATAAACCTGGCAAAGGGGTCGACATATTGTTTCCCTTGCAATATATATTAATAATACAACCAACATATACTGAAGTTATTTTTAAACATATTTTTTAATAAAATAACATAATGATGTTTCCAAAATTGCAAATCATTTTTTCAATTATTTTTTAATCAAAGAAGAAAAAGGCTGTTTGTTAAGGTAATAATTGTTCTGAGATCTTTTTGCAATCGAATACAGCTTTCCAGAGGCACGTACAATAGAGCTTAAACAGCTTAAGATGCCATTTTATCAACACGTACATACACAGATTTATTTTAGATTTATTTGAATGGAAAAAGAAATCATCACCTCGTGGGTCGGTGTCTGATGAGCCATGCTCGTTGGTCCATCAGTTGCCTGGCAACCATCCTTCAGATGAGCAATTATGGTGTTGACAATATGTCTGTGCAGCTCAATGTGTGAGGAGATGCTGAAGTCCAAGGTGGAAATCAATGTCGCTATAACCTGCATATCGTTTATTATCAATTCCATTTAAAGTCTTATTACATTTATATTGTTGTATTTTTCTATGATAAAAAGAAAATATATGAAACAAAACATAATGTGTTTAGGTAGTCACAACCGTTCATTAAAAGTAAGTATGACTTGTGAGTAAACTTAAATATTTGCCCTTTTAAAAACATATTTAAAAAAAATCAACAATACAATCAACTAAACTAATTATTACTAATCACTGCTACCATGTTAACCAACATATAACCCAATGCATTATATAAACATGCAATATATGCACATATATAATTATAAGTTGGCATTAGTAGACCAACTTACCTGGAAATAGGGGATGCTGTTTTCCCCACCAAGCTTTTCCACCTCGGAAATCCTGCAAAACAACTTGGAGAGAATATCGACTCTCATTTGAGCAAGTCTTGTCTCTCCAATACCATTTTTCCGTTGTCGTGTTTCCTCTTTAGTGGGGGCATTTTGCTCAGTTCCCTGTGTATATTGCTTTTATTATGTTTTTTTGTTATTTAACCCCATTACTCCGGAAATAGTATAATCTAACAGTAAAACTTGTTGCTCCGAATTTTTTACATTTTAAAGAATTAATTTTAAATTTTTAAGGGGTCGGTGGGTGCCCTATTCATCAAACTTCGTCACAAATACCCTATGAGCAGCTGAATTGATTCCTTGTATTAAAAAAAAAGTTTTAATCACGATTCATGCCAACAAAAATGCCTGTTTTAATGAAACTATGGTTTATGATAACAGTATACATGTTTGTTTGTTTATGGCCAACCCATTATTTATGGTTTCAATATCACACATATAACTCACACGAACCTTATTTTCCTTTGTCTGATTTTCATCAGGCACAGTGAAGGTGGAGTTGCTGTGGTCCTGGGATGTAGATACTTCGGTATTAGGTTGGGGGAATCCCGGTTGGCTGGCATCTGATGAACCACTTGCTCCCTGCTGTGATTATTAAGTTGGATATTGAAGTGAAACTAAATTATCCATGACTGTGATTAAGCTCTTTTTCTTCTATTTAAATTGAATGCTCTTTTGAATATCAATATTTATAATAGTGAAGCATTCAGCAAATTCTAGCCGTGATGGTGTTCCAAGGGGGTTAATGGATTCTTGAACAATTATGTTTTGAAAAGCAACACTGTGGCAAAATAGTTTTTGTTTCATGCAGGCATTAAGAATGAAGAATTAGTTTTCATTAAGCCCACAATCCTATATTATATGTTAATGCAAAATAGGTCCCAATTTTTATTTGCCAGTATTATCAGAATTCTCCAAACCCTGGTTGTTGGAGGGCTCAGTGCGGATGGCGTATTTCCACCATGGACTCAATCATCGGCCACCTGGTGGAAGGATTGGAGGGAATTCCATCCCCATCAACCATACTTCTCTAAATCCTGGTGCTCCTGGTCATCTGAGAAGAGGGATAAGCGAGGATTTACTACGATCTGCGGCTTGTTTACTCGTGTATTTGTTTCTTAGTTTACTCGTGTATTTGTTTCAATACAGGACGAACAAACGGTTTAGTTAAGACTATTAAGTCTCTGAAGTTAAGTTTAAAGATTTATTCTCTTAGTCTACCATCAAAATGCACGGAAAAAACACGATATTTTTTGGTTGTTTCTTTAAATAACGATGACAGCAAAAAGTATGAAATTACATAACTGACCTAGCATCAAATCGTATCAACTAAAAGATTGCTTGAAGCAAGGTACTTAGCAGATGTTGCTGAACTCAGTTGATTAATATCAAAGATTGCAGTTAATTGTCCAAGTTGATCATAAACAACAAAACAAAATTCTTTGGTAACCATATTGGTGGCATGACATAAAGCAATCGAAACCCTTTAGTTGTCCAATCCACATAGATAATGAGAATTTAATTATATATACCTCAATATTATCTTTGTCATGTTTTTAAAATATATTATATGTCAGATGAGTAACCAAAGGTTTAGATTAAATTATAAGTTTTTGTTGTTGGTCCAAGAGAAAAATGTTACAACTCAGCATAACAGGACTGCATTTACACTATTTGTGTGGAAGGAAAGGGGATTATACATAATATAAAATGAAAATTTAAACCAAGATGTAAAAAGCTTACATCTTGGTTTACCAAAAATATGAGTTAAAAATGGTGGAAAGTCTGTCTACAATACTTTGCATCAACAATCATGTTCTTGTTACTCAGTTTCACACCAACCTGGGTTTTCTCCGTCTTGGTCCATCATCCCGAATGTTAAAGAATGCTGAGATCGATGTTCTGCCTCCCTTTGTTCAGGATGCTGATTCTCATTGTTTGATAGAAACATTTCTTCCTGAGAGGAAGGATCCTCACCAGACATCATTTCCTGGATCTGAGAACAGTTTTTACTTGGATGTGGCATGACAAGCAACAAACCCTCCGAACCACATAGACAATAAAAAATATTAAAATTTTATGCTTTGATTATATTAAGTGGGTATAATGACCCTTATATTTGCATGTCTTTGATTCACCAGTCTATTTACAACACACTGCACAGTGCATTTTTACAGGCTTTTGCAGAAAGCCTTTTTCAAAAACTTTTAATATTATACTTTACTTTAATTCAAACCAATCCCTTCGCTTTAGTGACCACATTACAAATATGGATGCCATTTTCCCACCATCATAACAAACTATACCAAGCATATTAATACTATGCACATACTTGTTGAAAATATTGGACTTGACTCTGGATACCAGCTGTGTGTTCAAGTTCCATGCTGTCAGGTTCATCCTCATGTTGCCTCAACAAATGCTCCTCTATCACCATAGCAACATCATCTGTGAAGCCAAGTTAATGGTTAGGATATAGAATATTCATGTTTATTCTTGTGAATGTAAACCGAGCTTTAACATATATGCAATTGTCAGATTACCATACACCCACTGTCCAGTTACTGGAGATGTTGCAGTGTGTTGTGTATGATTCAGACGTTTCTTCAATACGATAGAACCAAGCAATAGACTAGGTTTAGGCAATGTTCGCTAAGTGCCTTGTCCAAGGACACAACCGACTCACCAGCGAACAGTTTCGAACCTGCAACCTTTCGGCTGAAAGGCAATGCACTAACCAGACTAATCGGTCTGACAACCGCTATGGTTAGAAATCTAGAACTCGAGCACACAAGGACTAGCTATATCAACCCAACCTCTCTAATGTCTTAGAAACTTGATACAAGGCTACAATTTAAGATCTATCATCCCACCGTTTCCGAGATCTTCAAAATCATCATCATCATCATCGTCGTCATCATCATCATCATCATCTTCCTCTTCCTCATCATCAATTGTTCCTCCGCCTGTACCTCGACTGCTCATATGGGAGCCGGGACGATCCCGGATCACTTGAGTCTCCTGCATTAACTGGGGAGGAGGAAATTATGTTGTCACATGATAGGTGGTGGCTTGTGTTGCCGCAGGAAGGGGATTATGTAGTTTTTACATTTAAAATTGACTAAAAGTGAAAAGCTATTTATTACTCATGTTTGAAAATGTAATCAGGGTTGTATTTATGATTGATTTCTCAAATACAAGAGAACAGAACCTTTAAAATCATTATCATTAAATTTTACTGCTAGTATTTGAACACGGAATATAGACATATAATATGTCTAATATAAAATATTTCACATATTTATGATGGACATTCGCTAAGCAACATGTGAAACACACCATGCAAACAAGCCATCACACACAGATGCTCTAAAAATGACATGTTTAGCAAACATATTTAAATTTACAATGCAGTAAAAGACAAAATCTACTTTAACTTATCACACATGGAGCTAAAATAAATCCAAGAGCCAGGGTGAAATAGCATAACCAAGTTGTGCAATAATGCCATTTGGTTGCAAGACCGAGGGGTGAAAGGTTTGTCATGTGTTAGGTACAAAACAAAATATAAGTTTTGAAAATGTGATTTATGGACATTAAGTATTAAAGGTGACCACAAGATCTTGGGTTGGGTTTTAAGTGGCTACAGAAATTGATTTGGAAGCAAGGATTTGAGGACAGAATCTATTTATATCTTAAAAACCAAAAAAATCCTATGTTCAGTGAACATAACCCTACCATTGCATTACGAGCGGATGATTCTACCGATGGAGGTGAAGTTGATCTTGTGCTCGGAGGAGTTTCGGATGACTTGCTCGATCGTCTCACCATTTTCCCTGCATCTCTTCCATCCTGGGAGCTCGATTCGACCCTTAGAAGACGGATGATTGCTGACTTGGCGGCGAAACTGACTCTCGGGTTCTCACACGACAGCAAGTCGAAGTAAATGCCAACAGCAACGTCCATGGTCTCTGGTACTGATGCTGTGGCAACAGGTTTAGGTTTAATTATTTTAGAACATTTTTTACTGGAATACCTACTACTAAGTAGGAAAGTATTTTCAAAAAATTATAAAACCATTTTCAGGACTTCCACAATAAATTTACTAATATTTACTACTTTTTTAGCAAATTTGGGCCAATAAAAAAGTCACATTTAAACAATATGAGCATAGCAAGTACCTCGACTATGTACATGTATTGGTTATTAGAAAAAAAAGCATTTCTTCACCTGATATTGCATGAATAACTTCGACTATGACTTTGACGGTGGCTTCTATTCTGGTAAGCCCAGGCAAGCATTGGGGTGTGAGCAATTTGCTGCGTGGTTTGTTCGCAAGTAACCTCCAAAAAGCCGCCACCATTTGTGTAAGGAGTTGGCTGTATAAACCAGTGCTCTGATGTGGTCTACTGGAGAGGTAATGAAGAAAAAGTAAAATTTAAAGTTTTTCACTATGAACTAACACATAACGGATAAATATTTATTGTCGATTCGTAGATTATAAACATGAATGTCATCAAACTTGAATAATTGATTGACGATATTGTGACCTTGTTTTATTCTTTGTTCGATAACACGTTTTATCAGCAATGGTTAAACTTCATTATCTCTGGTTTAATCCAGTTATTATACAAACAGTGTTCAAAAATTAGAATTTTTTCCCTACAATCTCAAGATTTTGAACAACTTCATGATTTTAGCCAAAATTTTCTGGTGAAAAGTTGTTACATCATAAAAACTTACTTGTCCTGATCAGAAGACACTTCATCCACAGATGCTCCTTCCAAATCAATCAGCTGACAAGATAAAAATAAACAATGAAACAATAGCAACAGCACCAAATTGACATATTTTTTTCACAATTTAAAAGCAAGGAGAGTGTGATCTTATTGGTTTCTCAAACCAAAGCAAGAAAAGCTACAAAATAAGGTTTTGTGCTGTTAAGAACCAGTTAAGAACCAAATCTGTTAGGGTTTATTAATTTTTAAATTTTTAGCAATGATTGTTAGGTTAAGCTGTTATCATTAAATTAAGCCCGTTAACATTTTAACATCATGAAACAGAATGTGCCATGAGCAAACCAACAATCTCATTTTACCTGCACATCACTTTCATGCTTCGGATTGGCTAAACTTGTAAAATTGATTGGTCTACGTCGAGCTATTTGCGACAGATGACAAAGTATCCGCTGGAAGTTGTCTTCATCCACAAGAGGGCATGGTAACTGCACAGCTTTCTCGTTTTCCGCAGGCGGCGTTTCCTTTCCAAGTGTCTCCGCTGCATATGATAGTAATGCTCCGTCCTATACATTGTGGAAGATTAGAAAATGTTAGTTATTGTGCATTGCCGTGTTTTCTATGCATGTGAGGTCATAAATGTGCAAGTATAAGATATTGTGTTATTTCATTATGATAATGACTTAAATCAGTAGAAATTGCTGATATAAAATGTTGGTTGTCGGGTTAAGTTTTGTCATTGACCAAGTGGTGACATAACAGTATTTGGCTTTAAATATGAAAATGTGTTTTTGATTAAATGCAAAAAAGATTTTTGTATTGTTTCACAATATTAAAGGTTGAGACTTGAGAACCACTGTGTTGATTAATCGTCATTAAAAGAGACAACAAAACTCCCAACAAAATTGTTTATATCAAAACATATCTACGAAAATCTCTCTAAATAAATGACTGCTTTTTTTCAAAAATTTTTAAGTTGACTATTATAAATATTAAAATTTCTAAGAAAACAACAAATCCGGAAGGTATAGTACCCCTGTTAGCTAAAAACATTCTAAACAATTTGTTTCTATAATAAGATTAATAAAGTTGAACAGGCTGTTGACTTTTCATTACCTGGTACTTGTAACATTCAGTTTTTGAATCAACAACCTCAGCATCAGTTGTTT
>CH002015.1:0-17153 GCA_000149265.1 Ciona savignyi
CCCCGCGAACTTCGAGTTGACTTTGTAGGCTTAGCGTGAAGCTCACGGTATCAATCTCCACCTTGTGGCCGCCGACCATGACGAAGATGGACCAACCCGATCGGACCACCTCAAACCCAAATTGCATTATGGGTAAAGTCATCCTGGAAAAAAATGTATCAGATGACATATTTATGTTATATCCCTGTGAATAGATAAATGCAAGGGTCGTTATTACAAGCGCAAGTGGCAGATCACCTCCCGCCAACCATTGGCTTAACGGACCTATTGTCGTGTGTTGTCTATGAATCACACATCTATTTACAGGGATAAACATAAATATCAATATCGCCTGATCAACTTACGGAGTGTTGCCGAATATTGTGGTTCCGTCGCGATGGATTGTCACGCTCGTCGACGCATAAAGTACGGTGATGGCTTCAACACAAGAGGGATATGAGCTTTCACAAACTGCTGATCGTCGTATTAAAACCTGTGGGAACAGTCGAGTAGATAAATGGTTAACGTGACCAAAACTTATACTGACTTACATACAAAAAAACAGTCTTAGCAGGAATCGGATTGTGGGTTCAAAACTGAGACTGGTAAAAAAAGTTTTCTTTGTTTAAGAGTTTAAAAAAACAGGGATTCTGGGTTCAAATCCAGGCATGGGTTGGAGAACCAGGGATCCTGGGTTTGAATCCAGGCATAGGTTGGAGAACCAGGGATCATGGGTTTGAATCCAGGCATGGGTTGGAGAACCAGGGATCATGGGTTTGAATCCAGGCATGGGTTGGAAAACCAGGGATCATGGGTTTGAATCCAGGCATGGGTTGGAGAAACAGGGATCATGGGTTTGAATCCAGGCATGGGTTGGAGAACCAGGGATCATGGGTTTGAATCCAGGCATGGGTTGGAAAACCAGGGATCATGGGTTTGAATCCAGGCATGGGTTGGAAAACCAGGGATCATGGGTTTGAATCCAGGCATGGGTTGGAAAACCAGGGATCATGGGTTTGAATCCAGGCATGGGTTGGAGAACCAGGGATCATGGGTTTGAATCCAGGCATGGGTTGGAGAACCAGGGATCATGGGTTTGAATCCAGGCATGGGTTGGAGAACCAGGGATCATGGGTTTGAATCCAGGCATGGGTTGGAGAACCAGGGATCCTGGGTTCAAATCCAGGCATGGGTTGGAGAACCAGGGATTCTGGGTTCAAATCCAGGCATGGGTTGGAGAACCAGGGATCATGGGTTTAAATCCAGGCATGGGTTGGAGAACCAGGGATTCTGGGTTCAAATCCAGGCATGGGTTGGAGAACCAGGGATCATGGGTTTAAATCCAGGCATGGGTTGAAGAACCAGGGATCATGGGTTTGAATCCAGGCATGGGTTGAAGAACCAGGGATCATGGGTTTGAATCCAGGCCAGGGTTAAAGAACAAAAATTTAAATACAAGTTGACATTTGGAGAACGAAACACACTGTGTTACAAAACATCGAACCTCTAAAGAATTGTCCTCAGTGCGTGCCATCACATACTGACATCTGCCGTTGAACCAGTAATAATGTCCGTCGAACGTCTTGACTTTGTTCTTGCCGTACATGACGCAAGATGACGACGTCTTACGTGGTGATGTCACAGTGATATTGGTGCCCTCCAGTGACGGGAATAAACCTGGTTGTTTCAGTTTTGTTTGATTTCGCTCGTTTGTTATATTTGGAAGATTATCATGGTTAGGAAATTATAAAAAAAGAAGGAAAATAGGCAAATTATAGTTGTTAAAATGTGTTATATTTTCACAAATACATTTTATTTCATTAGTATGGACGGGTCTACTGTGGCCCCAGGACCTGTAATTTAGGCCATAAAATGCCTTTAATAATAAATGCTCGTTACTCTACCATTTACACACGGAATAACAGTTTAAAAACAGGCATTAATAGTTATTAAAGAATTTAGCACACCACCTGTACATGTGAGCCACAAAGACAGTGGATGGCTCAGTTAAACAGGTTGCAGAAGGATATAAACTCCACTTACTGTAGCCGCATCTGTAAAACCCAGTTGAAGCATCGGCACTGCAGTCGCATGTGTTAAGTCCATTACACACTCCATCGTTGTAGCACCAATTCAAAGAACATTTTGCTGAAAAGCGAGAAATTAGAATAGATGCTTGCCCCTTGTGTTTGCCCTTGTGTATATAAACGACATGCTCTCAAGGGTGGTGAGATCAAAACCAGCTGTCAGCAAGTCGGTTGCGCACACCACTTCACAGAAGTTGTTTAGAACAAAAGCAATCACTGTTTTTAACGTCCGCTTTTAACATCTTTATTTAAAATTTTTTAGAGTTTTCATGGAAGAAATCGTGGTTTTAATGGCTGCAGTATTACCAGATGGTTAAATATGATGATTAATAATAATAAACTCGACAGCGGTCATGATGTAATCTGACAATTGCTGTATCAGCTTTTATTTCTTTCATTTAAAAAAATACATATGACTATCCTAGATTTAAGACTAATAAATATAAAAAAACTATCAATTATCACATCAATCCAAGACTATCAAATCATGACTATTAATTAAAGAATATCAAATACGAAAACATAAATTAAACTTCATAAACTTACGAATTATTTTAGCCTCGTATGTGATGCTGAAACCATTTCCTGCCATTTGGGGATCGCTGATAAACTCGACCGTCGCCTTGTTCCCATTGGTTCCCACATTAGACACGATCTGTTGCCCACAATAATTTCCGATGGTCTGGCCATTTGATCGAATAGTCAAGTGGTCGCTAGTGAAAGGCGAAATTAGTTGGAGTTTGGAATAAGATAGTCATGTTTTATTTGTAATAGGATAGGATTTTGATGTTTGTCCCTGGGATGCAAAAACGCAAGGGGGTTAACATATGGACAATCGTCAGATAACCTTGCGCCCACCATTGGGTTACCAAAGCCATTGCAGTGTTTTGTATATAGTTAAAACATTGCTTTAGTTTTAAAAGACCCCATTTGTCCATTGGGTTCAGACAATGTGTAATAAGCCTTGTCCAAGGAGATAACTGACAAGCTACTGACTGGTTTTGATCCTACAACCTTTAGGATGAAAGATGACGCATTATTACACCAAGCTATTCAGCTGTCTCATATACAGGATATACGATAGGATAGAATATTCATGTTTATCCATGTGAATAGGAAAACCAAGGTGGTTAACACACGGGCAATCGTCAGATCACCTCACGCCCACCGTCGTGTTACCGAAGCTATTTTAGTGTGTTGTGTATAATAGAAACATTCCTTCAATTAGGTGGAACCCAGTAATTCGCTGGGTTCAGGCAATGTCCGTAAAGTGCCTTGCCCAAGCACAACAGACTAGCTAGTGACCAGTTTCGCATCTGCAACCTTTCGGTTGAAAGGCGACGCACTTAACGGCCAGACTAACCGGCCGAACAAAATACAGACTGTTAATGTGTGTACAAAAAAATTTGAAACTTTTTATAGTGGAGCTTATATACAGGTTGCTGTTTTGTAACAGGCAAATATATTATATGATTAAGTTTATGTTGAACAGATAAGAAAGCAAAGCAAAAACCTGCATGTAGAGTCGAGATCAAAGCGATTGAACTTAAACTCGATCCGGTACCCAGTTTTCACAACCACATTCCAAGTACAGTCGTAGTTGTTCGGGTAAGCATTGGGGTAATTGGGTGAGGTTATCACCCCACTTGCTGTAGTTAAATTACCTCCGCACTCTAGAAAGCAAAAATGGTGGTTTAGTAAGTCTGGAAATTTTGTGGTGTATAATGTATAATTATAATTCTGGATGTAAAAGAAGAATCCTACGCTTCTGTTTCATGGGACCACGACTGTAGTAGCCAGATAATCTGACGATTATCTGTGTATTAATGCACCTTGCATTTTCCCATTTTTAGGGATAAACATAAATGTTAACTACAAAGTCACCCAAATCATTATACGGCACTCCAAACGTGGTCCACGCATGCCAGCGCTTTAAACGCTGCACACTTTAATTTAAATTCCTTAATTTCTCGCTTTTCCGTTTTATTATTTCGTCCTCAGTTCTACATTCGTTCAGTTGACAGTTATAGTTTGTTTCGTTGCAGTTCTTTCCTATTTTATTGCAGTTTTATTTGTAGTAGTGGTGGCTTACTAACTTATATTTATTTTACAGCTGTATACCTCAGTACTTCAGTATTAGAAAACCTATCCCCTCCCCCCTTACATTTTCCCCATTTCAATGCCAAATTTTCATTTTTCCAGTTCGCCTTGCCGCCGTCGTTTTGTTATTAAATTGTCTTATGATGTTAATTGGTTGTTCTAATTAACGGTTGTTTAGTTATGAATGAGACCGATTGTCGGTTACAATAAATAAAAGCCAAACAAACTGAAAATAAAATTAATCCAATGAAAAAGCAACTGTACAACGCCTAGCATTTCATTTTAAGTAAAAAATACTAAGATTTAAAAAAACGTGATGTGCAATTTTAGTGACTTCTTTCTGTTTCTGCTAGTTTCAATATAACGTTATTTTATTCGGCTAGTATTCACGGAATAAACAATATATCAACGACTGTTGTAACAAACCGAGTTTTAGCGTTGGGTACCTCTAATTACTACAGGATCGCTTGAAACCCTAAAGCTCCATGCGGCCCAAGCGATCAAAGCTATCCTGTAGTAATTTGAAGTACCGTCAGCATTTACCCGTTGAATTGTTGATTATTACTTTGACCCGAGTGTGCTGTGTACCCTTCGAAATATCAATTCATTTTGTTTTGCTTATTTTTACTGAATTAAACATTGTACTTTTGTAAATACAGACGGGTTATTCTTCAACAAAATCCAAAAAGAAAACTTTAAATAAAAATACTTATAAAATGCCCATAAAAACGACACAGAAAACTACGGTTAAAATAATTGTTACAGTTTGTTTACATTATAAATCTAAAAATTAGGATTCATCGAAGGGTATTTCCCTAACTACTGATTATTTAATGATTCTTTATTTCTGACCACATAGAAAATTATTATGAATATTTTAATATCAAACACCCGCTTTAGACGTATGGAACTTAGACTTTGTTATTAAAAGTAGTGTGCCTAATATATTGGCATTATTTATTTTGGATTCCGTTTATTTTAAATGGTTTATAGTCGCAAAGCATATTCATTATTACAGCGTAATAGTAAAAGACGAAGAGATTTAATCCTGTTTAGTGTAAAATTAGATGTAATTGAATTTTGGTAACTCGGAGTAGTTTATTATTTGTATCTTATGAGATTATTCTTATGCGATGGCGGCCATGCCCAGCTCTACCTATATTAAACTAATTAATTTGGTTACATAAGAACGGTCGTGTGGCCGAATGGTGAACGCGACCGATACACATGCCGATTCTTATACAAAAACGGTACTCGTGACGAGCCCATTATGGGTCCGAATCTTGGCCCGGTAAAAAAACAAGTAAACTCGTTGACGAAATGCTTGTGTTTTGTGAAATGTTTATTTTCCAGCATCCTATGTACACGGCTAAGTTGAGAAACTAAACAACTTGTTTTGTTTAAACCTCGTAAAGCAATTGCGCAAGTGTTACAACCTGAAAAACAACCCAAGACCAGTCAACATAATGGCTTTTATACTTTACAGGGCTTAAAGTTAACGAGCAGGAATTATCAAACAACACCAAATTTATTGATTCAGTAAAAATGTAATAAACACAATATAAACATTCTATATATGATAAATTTTATAGCCCATACTGTGTGTGGTTTGAGTCGCAAGGCTTTCCACGGTTTAAACACTTACAATAGACTTGTTATTTATAAGGTAAACCAAAACCTTTCTAAAGCACAGTCGACCACTATTCGTCTGTAAACGGTGCTTTTCAGATTTACATGGGGCTTAAAGTATTTTAAACTGGGTTTTTCAAGGACTTTTGTGTAAACTGTTTAACATATTTTGGCCATGTTAGCACAAAAGCTATTCGACCCAAACGATAGTTAATAAGGCTAGGATATTTATGCTTTATCCCTGTGAATGGGAAAACACCGTTAAGTTTTCGCAAGGGTGATCGTCAGATCACCTCGCGGCCACCGTCGGATTACCGAAGCTATTGCGGTGTGTTGTGTATGATTAAGATGTTAATCCAATGGACTTTCCCCCACCCACAAAACTATAGTAAAAATCTTATACGCTTTTTATCATGGTTGTGTTCATTTTATAAAGTTCTAGCTCGAAATATATACATAGTTTTATAAAGGTTTATGACGTCGACTGAGCTACCACAGAACCGTTTATTTAATCATCCGACAATGGGCTTTGTTACACAGGAAATATGATAGGTGTCGCCCAAGTGAAATTACATAGCTATTGCAGTGTGCTGTGTATGATTAAGACATTCCTTTAATTTTTAGTACACTCATTAAACCAATAGATTAGGGCGAAATTTGTTAAGTGCCTTGCTTAAGGATACAACCTACTAGCTGGAGAATAGTTTCGACCCTACAACCTTTCGACTGAAAAGCGACGCACCAACCCACCAAGCTGACCGATCAGATTTTTGTTAAATTATAAAAATACCTTAAAAAATCTAAAAAGCTTTTCAGCGTCGGGGATTTTTTAAATGGTGCAATCGTTTAAATGGTGCAATCGAAAGAAACGCGTTAACTTTATTGCTTTTAACTTTACAGTTTACAAGATGTCTGTATATTATACGAGTCGACCATCCCGTTTTATTTCTATGTTTAAATACTCGAAGATAAAATATATAAAGCCTATTGTACAGTTTTGTGACGTAATAATATAAAGCAAGGAATGCAGACAGGCTTATAAACTTATTTGGAATATTTTATTAAAGGTCGGCAACCTTTTGCATTTTAAGAGTAATTTTAACTTGAATTCCACAAAATAAAAATCCCTGGAAACCGCAAAACATTTATTTTCGCAATAAAAACAACACTGTGTGAGATAAAGACGCGAGTGTTCTTCTGTTTGTTTCACTTATGTATGGGTATTAGACTTATTAAGCAGTAAAATGGTTTATACAATATTGTGTTCTGGCTAAAAGTCGGTTTGTTAGAGCATATGTTCACTATACAGAAACAAGCCTAGATTAAACTGGTACTGTTGTGTGTCCGAATGGTTAACGCGAAATATCAACTATGCAAACACGCTCTTGGTACGAGCCCATTATGGGTTCGAATTATCGCACGGTAAAATAGTGTTGTGTTGGGTAGTAGTTTGTGTGTGTGTCTGTGTGTGCACCCGTCCAAATGTGCTGAAACTGTGCACCAGAAGATATTAATTTATTTCGAGCATTATATGTCAAGTTGCTTGTACAATGTGTCACCATTTAACAATCTTTCGATATTTAATTTACCTGGGCCGTTAAATGTACTATTTTTCGTGGAATATTTGTCACATTTTTGCGGCAAAGAAAGTCAAATAAAATAAATATTTGCTACATTTTGGTATCAGTGGTCGTTGAAAAGTAAAGTTAAAGATGCATATAGGTTATTTTATGGTCAATTTGTAAGAATTTGGCTTGTTAATATTAATTTTGATTGACGTGCGTTCTAGAATGACGCGTTTGTGGGAAAATCTGGCAAATAGTCAACGAAACTTAAGTCACGAAATTTACTGTGCGAAAATTATTCCACCAAAAAATGGTCGCAATAACTAACTTACGAGGGTGTTTAATTGGAAAAATAACGATTGTTTCAATTAGGGCGATTTGGAATAAGAATTTTTACCGACGATTTAAACTAAATGTACATGTATTTTACAAATTTTGCACAAACAATTTTTACCCCTTTTCGCCAAAATGTGAGCCCTTCTGCAGCGTAGTTAAATCACAATCAACTAAAGAGGATATTTTTTTTTGTTGATTAGACACAAAACCCACAAAAACCCAATTCAAATTCGACCTTTATCTTATTTTTGGCAACAGAACAGTAGATTAATGTTTCAACTTTTCGAAGTTTTTTGCAAATTACCTCCACTATGCAATACCTTATGGTACACAAGCGCAGTCGACCAGAAAGCTTGCTTTTTGACTCGTTTTATCAGGCTTTTTGTGCTTAATTTATCTGCCGGTTATTGAACAGGTTAGTCGTTGTGTTTATTTTTCAATTTTTCGCAAAGTCGGTTGCTCAAACTATTCGGCCATGCTTACATTTTTGTAGAGATACGACTGATTGCAATTTTTGCAGGCCCCAATTTGTTTTAATTTTTTAACTGGGCAAAGTATCAAACCCGTAATAGGTTCGTCAAAAAAATTAGTAATCTGTATTTTAATCGGTTGCGTAGTCTGTTAACGCGAACCACTCGTCTACATAACCGTCCCAACTGATCGAAAAATGCCACCAAAGTCGGGCACACAGTTCGGTGCCTTAAAACTCTATTTGCACACATTGCTTGAACCCAGTGGCATTTCATAGTTTAAACACAATAGGTTAACTTTTCATGCGTATATGAAACCCTAAACCTTGCCCAAAATTATATGCGTTTTCCCAAGAATCGGTTAGAATAGCTGTATGTTATCCGCGTAAATGGGAAATACCGTTATCACAGGGGCAGTCATCAGATTACCATGTACCGGCACCCATGTCTGCCAAGCCCTGCGTTTCCTCATATGTTTCTGCTTCATTTAAGCTTCCAGCTCCATATTGGCCCCTGTAGTCGTTGAATTGTATGGAGGGTGACATGCAGTCTATCGGACCCCACACGAATAGTTGCGAAATCATGAGTTTTATCCTTTAACCAACCAATCATTTTATTCACAACTGGCAGTCTGTGTAGTTAATAGTCGCGCCACTTGGCATGTGTAGTCGCGCTTTATCTGATATGCCTCGTGATTATATAACGAGGGGTTCGCATTTTTCGGAGGGCACCCAACCGTCTGTACTGCTGTAGGTTAATACGCTGTCAATGGTTGGTTACTTGGGAGTCGGTGTCAGAGGCTTATCGGGTGAGCGGTTAAGGATTACAGGATACCAGCGAATTATAGTCAAAGTAGGTGTGCGTGTGTGTGTTAATTGCAAATGCGAATAGTTAAGAGATTGAGTATGACTGTAATACCAAATCGACTGCCGAGAAAATTGCCAACGATTTCGTATTAGCACGTACCGATATTGCTGTTAGCGGCCAAGGCTTCACGCTTAAATTGAAACCACAAAAAAATTCCGCTTTCTTGGATAACAGTGAGCTATTATTACGTGGCGAAACTTTCCAACGATTTGTCTTACTCTAGGGTTGTTTGTTAGACCCTTTAAATCTTTCAAGTGACAGACTTAAATGAACACGAAAAAATGATGGTCTGTTTGTTAGTTACCCGCTACCCGCCATTTTAACGGATTGTTTATCATTTTAAGTTGTTAATATTGCAGCGATTTCGTCATTTTTTGGTCGATTTTACTCGATATTGGATTTAAATTTATAACCAATATATAAGTCGACAAGCCTTGATTTCTTTGCAACTAGGGTTATATTAAGGATACTAATCTAAATGTACATTTTGACAGGCGGTTTAATTATTCGAATATTTTGGGTTCCCTTCTAAATAGGTCTGTGCGGACGATTTTTTAACGCAACAGATTTATGAGTGACATCGTGTATTCGAACTCTATTGCCAATTAAAAAATAGAAGAAAAAAATAAAGAACTACAAAAAAATATTAAAATGACAATTTTTTTAAAATTTTTAAGAAGTTTTGATTGACTTCGTATAAAGATATGCACTTTACCGTATTTGCCAAACACCTAATCCCTGTGCTTGAATGTGTATGAGTCAGTCGCGTTAACCCCCATGCCCCATACTCGGAAAACTTGTTTACCCAAACATTTGGCGTTGCCCTTTAGCTCTTCTTTACTTACTAACCTAATTTTCCAAGTACAGCTATTTTTAGACTCTCAAAATAACTGCGTGTGATTTTAAAAAATCCCAATGCTGATTTAAAGGCATCGTGCACACTTGACTAATTCCGGTAACCCGACGGTGGACACGAGGTGATCTGACGATTGCCCGTGTGATAACGTTCCTTGCGTTTTCCCATTCACGGGGATTAACATAATTATCCGCGTGAACACTTGTTTAGAGCTACCGGTTGATTTTCGTTAATCCCGCTATCGAAATTTGGGCCGTACAAAAAAACAAATTTTCGAACACAGAACGAAATAGTTCGTGTTTGAATTTACGATTTTACGACGATTTGTTCAGTCCGGGTCCCCGATAAACTGCTGAATTTATGAGTGTGTATGGATATTTGAGATCTCGATATTTGATACTAAAGGTTACTGAACCAAGGTAAGGGTTAGGGGGGATTTCCGCGATTAACTTGGTGCTGGAATGTCGCGATAACAGTAGTTCACCTCATGTGTATATATTCGGGCTGCTTTTAAACGACACTTTAAATTTAATATAATTTGTTCAGTTTATTTACTTGAAACGGAACAAATGCAGTCAGTTGCAAAATTGCTACCTATTTTTGACCCTAAAGTGTTTGCTGAATATCAAGTTTAAACTGGAAACACCTTTATAGAAATCTGGTTGCAGAGTTGACATCTGATTTTATATTCATCTGTCATCAACCGCATATTCTATTATCGTGGCGTAGTTTTAACTTGGCAAACACGCTGGTAGTCCATCAAACTTGAAGACTTCTTTTAAAATTATAATGCAAATGCGACACCTTTGAAAGATTTCCGTTCAAATGTGTTTGTCACCTTTAAATAAATATTGTCTGCAGGTTTAACTTGTGCATATAGGTTTTACGGATTTGACCGTTTTTGTTCGACTTCGCGTTTCATCTTGAAGGTTTTAAAGTCTGTTTGCCGTTTAGGTCAAAGATAGCATTAAAATGATTGGTTCCTTTGCCGCGTTTATTCTGCAAGGTCTCAATGCAAATTCAAGTATATTAGAATCTTTAAAAGAAACATTAACCAGTCCTGGATTCGAACGCACCATCACTCGATCCTTCACTAGTTCTGTTTTTACCAGGTCTGGTGCCAAACCCAGGATCACTGGTTCCGTCACTAGATCTGTTTTAACCAAGCTTAGTTTCAAACCAAGAATTCTAAGTTTCTAGAAGTTACAACTTAAAATTATGAAGATTTAGCCCGTAGGGTAAATAAACCAAGAAACACTTGCCTGGGGGTGGACAGGGGGCCAAATTGCAGTTTTTCGTTTCAAATTTCCCCGAATTCGGACACGATCCGCTCTTGCAGCCGCGCTCCCTTATTTGTATGCCCATCCCACACGTCTTTGAACAATCGTTCCACGAAGCCCATTTTTCCCACTCTGCGACACATAGGGTGGTTTAAACAGTTAGTTTTTTACCAGGTCCAAGTTTTAACATTTGGCCACGTTTTCTGGTTAGGCCTAGTAGGTGATAGGAAAGTGTATTCAGGTTTATCCCCGTGAATGGAAAACGCAATGGGTGTTATCCACGAGCAATCGTCAGATCACCTCGCGCCAACCGTCGGTTTAGAGCTATTGCAGTGTGTTGTGTATGACGCACGTTCCGTCAAATTGGTAGAAGCCATTACCATTGAGTTTAGGAAATGTCTGATAAGTGCCTTGTCTATCGACACAACAAAAAACACAGGTGTAATACGTTTATTTTTATCGGGGTAAGTTTCGAACTCATGATGGACTTGTCATTAAGACAAGTTGGTTTGGAATTCTATGCATGAATGTGTCGCTCCAATCAGTCGACCGTATAGAGATGTTAATTTTGAATCGGTAACCATGGAAACAAAGTGTTTCCATATTTTTTAAATTTGATTCGGCCGAATGACTTGTGCGACAAAGTAATATACAGAGTTTAATATAAAACGGTTTTTGTAAGGGGCCAATCACGAGTTTAAAACTGATGCATGTAAATAGAACATCTCCTGTGTTTTTTGTATGTAAAACACAAATTACATTTATATTTCTTTAATACTAATTAAATAAGTTTATAATTACTTTGTCTGGTTTTATCAAAACTACTGAGTTATTAAACAAAAACAGGCTATATTTAAATGAAGGTATTAAAATACAAAAAACACGACATTTTGTTGATTCTAATCGAGGAAAATATGCAATGATGGAAAGTAAATACGAGGCTTGTAAATCTTACGCCCACATTGATTCAATTAGGGGTTGAGCGATTAGTGAAAAATCGTGTTCCGGTATTTAAACACTATTAAGATTGGAAGGAAATACTAGCAATGCTCATTATTCCATACTTTTATATTACCGCCTTGTATTTTTAAATATTTCTTTCTGTTTAACGTTTTGTTTAATAATTTTAATCGGACTAAATTTCGGACCCAATACGGGTCCGTCACAAAAAAAACATTATTATATAATATCGCAACCTGAATTTGGCCTCGTTTACCATTCGGTCACACGACAGTCCAAGCATTTTAGTAGTGACGGATTTTAACGTTTCTTTGAGGTAACTTTGGTTATCGTTAAGTCTGCCGTTACCTATTTGCACAGCGAATCCCCAGACAAGGTTATAGGCTCGGCAATAACCACACATCAGCGCTTCAGTGCCGACGTCCCGCCCGGTATTTGCATTTGCCTTAAAATTTGAATAAAAACAACCAGCGTTTTGCACGGTAGTCGAAAGTTGTCTTAGTAAAAAACAGCGTTTTATTGACGTTTAATCCATACTAACGACCACATTCTAATAACATGTTACCGAATTTATTTTACCAAGTCCAAGTTATGTGTACGGCCGTGTGGCCGAATGGTTAAAGCGACCAGTACAGATTTTAATATAAAAAAAACGGCCTTAGTGACGAGCCCATCACGGGTTCCAAACCTACAGCCCGAAAAAATGCCAAATTATTTTATACCTGGGAAATTCCAATTTTTGCGGTCATAACACGAGCATTGAGTTTTTGAAAATTACAGTTTATGGACGTGCAACACTGCGTGTCACTTCGATTATAAGCTCACAATTCAAAAAAATCATGCTTTATTTTAAGTTATACGACGATTATCCTTAGTTTTGAATTAACAGATATTAAGGCATACTTATTAATTTAATTTTTAATTTTACTTAAATAAAAATAGGTAAGAAATCGGCAATTTAAATTTGGGGACGAAATGAAAATAGTTCTTGAGACATTAGACCGACAATTGCACAAATTACATTTACTCAACTGCGGACACAAGTTATCCGACGATTATACTTAATTTAGAATTGACAGATATTAGTTTAGTGTTTTTCCACGACAAAAACACGAAGCAGAACCTTTGATAATAATTTAAAAAACGGATAAAAACGGCAAAACGACAGTCGTTAAAACACGTCTGAAAACCATTCAATTAATTACTTTCGGTATGATGAATAATAATTGGCAAAATACAGAAGCTAAATATTTAATTCTTTTAAACTTACCTTGAGCATTTACCGCTGCTAGAGACAGCGCGAACGCGAAGATCGTCAGAAACCGGCTGGATCCAGTTTCGACTTGCATATTGCAGATTAACCAGTTGTGTTGGACTATAATCGCCCAGGTATAATAGTTCCGGAAAAACCGACGCGTTTTATACCGGAGCTCTTTTTTCGTGCGTCGCGTATACGTGGCGTTCTGCGGCTGACGCTTTACGGTCACGTCGCTTCTTAGCGTCACGCGTTATCGGCATCGTCCGGGTTCGGGGGATTCCCCGCGACGTAACAAACGTGACGGCGAACGCAGCGATAGACGGGGCATTGTGTTGGAGGGTTAATAGCTCGTGAAGTGTTTTTGTGTTTCGGTCGAATACTGTGTTTTAAGATCGATTACTTTTAAACCGCTAAGACGGTTTATGGTAGCTATCTATTCTTTGAGAATGGCGTTATAACACGAATAATATTAAGATTACGTGTTTTAACATTGTGGTAATCAAATGTATTGAGCATTTTACATATTCTTTATTTTTTTAAAGAATCAATTTAAATAAACATGGTGTTAGATTTTTTATTATTGGAATATTTTTCGAACCCATAATGTGCTTGTCACTAATACCGTTTAGGTAGAAATTGATACATGAATCAGTCGCGTTAACCATTCGGCCATATCAGTAAATGTGTAGCCAAAAAAAAGTTGCGCAGAAAGTGGCCAGGGTGAAAATCGAACTGGCACCCTTTCGTATATTGATAATCGACCGTATTTTCTATTTTATGTCGTAGACGGAAGAGGCCTAAGAAAGTTCCCAACCTACGTTTGTTGCTGTAAATACACTTTAGCACTTAAAATGAGTTTCAGACACAAACTAAATACTCGGTAGATATAATGCGGTTATCAGTCATGTTTGCATAAAGATATAGATTCCACTCAAATCGTGTTTTGCAAATATCGGTGGTTAATCACATGGTTGACGCTCTCTAGTTTGCATTAGGGTTGGATTAATACTTCTGTTTACTTTTTTACCCTCCTAAGTTTCGAATCCATGACAGCTTCGTCAGTTTTATTTAGAAAAGTGGTCTCTGTTCGGTCAGGTTAACCATTCCGCCACAAGACCACTCGAAAACGAGCGCGAATGAGACTGTAGTTTCACGGGAAAAGTTTTCTATACAAATGGTCGTGTGGCCAAATGGTGAGCGCGACCGATACATATACGGCTTGCCTCTGAAAACTGAACCCTTTGACGATACATTCATGGGTTCGAAACCTAGCTAGGAAAAAAATCTCACGTCACAAAATAAATGAGATTTTTATACACTTTCTAGGCCACTATATATTCATAGAACTAAGCGTTTGCGGAAACATAATGATTGTTCCTCGATTACACATGATTTTAACACAACTTGGATATGGTACACGCCGCTATGACGATTATACAGCTTACAAAACGGACAAAATAAAATGCTTGCCTTAGTTTGAAACCCGGCCAATATGCACGACTCTGTAAACCACTGGTACAATGTCAAGGCTGGGTAAATCGGGTTAAAGTGGATACTATCTACACTTTGCTTAATATTGCAGTCATCAATTTTTTTACCTTATTGCAGTCATCAAATTTATCAAATTTAACTTTATTAGCTGGGTCACAATATTTCTAAGAATATCTGAAACGCTACTGAGTAAAATTGGATGAACTATTGCATAATATTCAAAGAATTATGAAGTGTAGTTGCGTTCTTTTCAAATATAGGAAGTTCCATGTCAATTGATTGGCGTGAAGTAAGGAATTGTTTATCAGCGCGAGAGCGTTAACAATGATCTATTTTGGTATTTCGTCGCTGAGTGCCTGCCATTAAGACGGAAATTGCAATTCCTTATAAACAATAGCAGTGCGGAGTCACATAGACCTGTTCCGCCACTGACTCTTGCAACTGCAGAACAATGCGAGACGCTTGCAGGAAAAGATCGTCAGAGCAGACTAAACACGCCACCGGAACTATAGCATCCTAGGTTTAAGCAAACAACAAAAGTCATACATTGCTTATTGGAATAAGTTTTAAAATCAGGATGGTATCTTTAGTAGGTTTGTTTAATTGGATACTGCATATGAATTGGCCACACTATTGTTCTTGTTTGCTTTAGTTTTTATTGATCCAAGTTTCGAATCCGCACTGTTTCCGTTACGAAACTGTTTTTTAAAAGCATTTGGTATGTGGTAGTTATCCATTCGGCTAACGTTCTAATCGTTGTTCCTTTTTTACCGGATAAAATTCGAACCCGTGATTGGTTCGTCTGTAAGACCATATTTGTGTAGAATTAGAATATGTATCGGTCGCGTTAACCATTTGGCCAAACCGCCGTTCAACTCGTAGAAGTTACTTTTTTTTTTTTTACCGAGCTAAGTTTCGAACCCATGATGGGCTCGTCACTAAGACCGTTTTTTGTATAAGAGTTGGTATATGTATCGGTCGCGCTAACCATTTGGCCACACCGTCGTTCAACTCGTAGAAGTTACCAGTAGTCGTTCTCTCAACAGCGTGACTGTAGCGACACCATGTGACACAATGACATCTGTAGATCGAGTGTGGGTTCACGGCGGCCATTGTTAAAATGGAAACAAAGCATGTTTTTTATACTTGGAAACGTATAAATATCGAATACAAAACGGAGTTAAGCAACTGTCCGCATGATTTATTAGTTTAGATTTTTTTGCTGCATATTTACACTAATAAAAGAAGATTAATAAAACGGCAAAACTACTAATTAAAACACGTCAACTATATCCACGTGATATGAGATAAGAAAAAAATAAACAGAAGCCGCTATTAAATCTGAATTGTATAGTGCAGCTTGTAATTACTAAGTTCATTGTTTTAAACAGGGTTCTGGGTTACGAATCTTTGATGGACTTGTCACAAGACCGTTTATGTATAGAACTAGTATACGTATCAGTCGCGGTAATCATTCGGCTACATGGCCGTAATACTTATTTCAATGGTTAGAGCCTTGAAAAAAATGTAAGCGCGACCCAGTACCAAGTGTCTACTACCACCGCTCCGCGTATAACGCGCAATTCTTTTTACATAGAAACAGAATGAAAACTCTTAAATACAGCATGTCATTTAACACGAACCTTCTGGGAAGTCCATTGCTATAAAAAATAAGTCCCCGAAAAGTAAATTAAAGGCAGTGAAATTATATAGGACCTTCATGATTTTGGGTTTAACTACAGTGTGTATGGATATACGGGAGTTGATATATGGGCTATTCATGTTTATCCCCGTGAATTGGAAAACTCAAGACGTAACTGTCTGATTACTCCGCGCCCACCGTCGGGTTCCCGAAGCTATTGCAGTGTGTTGTGTATAGGTAGAAGCTATGTGGCATTAAATTTAATATGCTCTTTTGCTGCGAAGGGCACTATACAGTTTAAAACTAGAGTATTGGTTTCCAAACAAAAAAAAGATAAAAAAGATTTGTCGTTATTGAAAAGGGGGCCGATACCCAACAAATTATGGCTTCGTCCTCCAAAAATGAAAAGGGGTTTTCTTCGAGCAGACCAAACTCGATGCCACACAGCGTCTACCATGTTTTGTAAGGTCAAAACGACATTTTAGTTTAGCATACTTTGTTAGGTCCCCAGAAAGTCCCTTGGGCGAGCGGTTGGTTTCGATCCCACAAGTTTACGCCCGGATGATTAACCACTGAAATTGTAAACAACATTTCCAGGCAATCATAGACTGTCAAGAGACTACAAGATAACAA
>CH002015.1:21105-33969 GCA_000149265.1 Ciona savignyi
CGGATTTACGGTTTATCATTTATCAAAATATAAATGATAAATCCAACTGCATACTGTAGGATAGAGTATTAATGTTTATTTCTTTGAATGGTAAAAAGCAATAGACTTTAGAAATCAGTCAATTGTCAGATCACCTCATGCCCACCATCAGGTTACCGGAGCTATTACAGTATGTTGTGTATGATTTACACGTTCCTTTAATGGGTAGAACCCATTAATCCACTAGGTTCAGGCAATGTCCGTTAGACAATCAGTGAAACAACTGTAACAGCGTTAGCAACTGGACTATGGATAAGAGTTATATGACGACAACTGTTAATAAATCGTTCAAACATATTTTCCACCCAACAAGATTTAAAAAATCAACTACTTAATCAACAAAAAAACGTTTATTAAATTACCTGTTTGGTCTAATATATGGTTGGCAAACCCAGTGTGGTATTGTGTGGTCTTGGATATCCTGAAATATATATATCGCTTAATACTATACATGGCATCATACTCTCTGCTGCATCTAGTGGTGAAATTGTACAGTCTAGTCCCCACAAACAGAAGTTTAAACTTTTTATTAAGGTTGAAACAGAAGATTGCTTAAATTTATCTCTTTTAAACTTCTCGAGTTGGCATAGACATTTCTCTATGCCCCCATATTTTATCATATTAGTTTATATTACAGTAAAAAGTGTTGTACAATTCTAACTATGTTAGCTATTAAGTTGCAATGCCAGGTTCAAGAACATAATAGGTTGGTTGGTATGAAACATTATTAGTTTTGCGAATTTCTATCTTTAGAAATTCTAGATTGTGTATTTCAAGTTCTGACCCCAATGCAGCTTAACAAATATGTGGAAAAATCTGAATATTTAGGTAATTTTTCTGGGGCATATATGTCAAACCCACAAGACGCCTTAGTTAAACTTTTATCAGGTATAATGTTTTCTTGGGTCACAAAAAACATTAAATTAAGTATTTCTATGGACATAATTTAAATTTATATCACAAATTCTATTAATACTAATTCAAATTATATACAAAATGTTCCTATTATAATCAAATTACCAAACCATTTAAAAACAACAAATTAAACTGACTTCGTTTAAACAGAGATGTTTCAGTTCGTCATTGCAATTCTTTAAGATTTCTATGGTTGTAGCCGATCCAATCACGTTCCTCATTTCTTGGTGGACCTTGTAGACATAAAAATCTTATAAAATTTAACTACGTGTAAAATTTTTTCTTATACAGTGGAACCCCGCCTAACGACCACCTCGATAACACGACCACCTCACTATCAAGACCACTTTAGTGCGGTCCCAAATAATTTACTATGGTAATGCATTGCATTCTGTTTCAATACCGCGACCACCCCGGTTTCCAGACCAGGACCGCCAATTTTTGGTCCAAAACTTCAAATTTAACTCCGCTAAAGCGACCACACGTGCCCAATAATTTGCTTTTGTCACCAAAATAATAAGTTTAAATTTCTTTTTTGATCAAAACAATAAGATTACATGAGCGTGTACGCACACACAAAGAAAATTGTGGCAAACAGAACTGAATTTTATAAGATAAATTTCAGAACTAACAGTTGTTTAAAATCTTTTTGCAAAAAATAATGGCATTTAGATAAAAATTAGTAAAATGGCAAACGTTTTGGCTGCATATGACGACAATTTGCTTTAAAGCAAAATTCGCTAACACGACCACCCCACTAACGCGACCGCTTGATGACGGTCCCATAGGTGGTCAGGTAAGCGGGGTTCCACTGTATTTAATTACGTTATTAGGGATAGGTTTAGAAATCATTACTAAGGACAAATATATATGATAAGTCATACAATTGAAGTCCAAAAACCTGGCCTCTTGCAGATTCTGAACTGATCGCTAGCTAGTCGGTTGTGTCCTTGGCAAGGCACTTTACGGACATTGCCTGAACCCAGTGTATTAATGGGTTCTACTAATTTAAAGAAACATGTGCATTAGCTCCAGTAACCCGACGGTGGGGTCTGACGATTGCCTGTGTGTTAACCCACTTGGTTTTTCCATTCACGGGAATAAACATATCCTATCCTCGCACCCCAATCCAAAGTTGGACATGGGTTTATAAATGTCTCAATCTAATTCAACACACTGCATTAGTGTAACCTGATCATAGGTGTAAAGTAGGGGTTCCAATATACAGTGATTAAGGATCAACTACATTGGTTAACAACACTGACAACCGGCATTGTAAAACAGTTAATGTCTAAAAATAATTAGAAACAATAAAAACAATTAAATCTGAAAAAAAAAAAAAAAACCACAGTACTTTTACATACCAGTAGAGTTCGGGCCCATATTTTGAACATATGGGATCGCACAAATGAGACAGGGCAGGGGTACTTATCCACGAAATCGAAATATTCCGACATAACGTCATAGACATTAGGAGGGGGGTTCAAATCTGGTTGGAATTTTTGAAGAATTTTAAAACTAGATCAGATCACATGGTACCTGGATGGTTTGTTTTTTTCTAAAAAATGATTAAAGAAAAGACATTACAAATATAAAAAAAGGAAAGCTGTGTTATAACAAATCTTCCAAAAAAAATTAATACCCCTTAAAACAAATGACAGTTGTAATGATTTTCAGATAAACAAAAAGAAAGTGGTTTGCTCAGGTGCACAGTAATACACCTCATGCTCACAGTCAAGTTGCTGGAGTTATTACAGTGTGTGGGTGGTTGGTTCATTTATATCCTCGTGGGTGGGAAGTCAGGCTTTATCCACGTGTATCTAAAACACCTCATGTCCACAGTTAAGTTGCTGGAGCTATTACAGTGCGTTTGGATGGTTGGTTCATTTATATTAACAAGGGTGGGAAATTATGGGTTTCAAGTGCCGTTTTATACTATACCCTTATGTCCAAAGTCGGCTGTTCTTGTTATTAGATTGTGGACGTATGACATCACTATTCCAGATATGACATCACCATTCTCACAATGACATCCATCCAGCTATGACATCACAGATAGCCTCGAAGAAGACAATGAGGTGACGTATATAAATAGTGATGTCATATTTGGAATAGTGATGTCATAATTGAAATAGTGATGTCATAATTGAAGTAGTGATGTCATATTTGGAATAGTGATGTCCTAATTGAAATAGTGATGTCATAATGGAAGTAATGATGTCATATTTGGAAGAGTGATGTCATATTTGGAATATTGATGTCATATTTCCTAGTTTTTACAATAGATATTATAACCTGGTTGGTTTATCCTAGTTATGAAACTGCATGGATGCACCCACCTTTAAATATCATGGGATTTGTGAGATGACCTTCAGCCGCCATCACACCATTAACACCAGTACACAACATACATTCCTCAATGTCCCTGAAGTATTGGATGTTTCCATTCGCGAATACTGGGATGTCTACGCTTTCTCTGGGGGTTGGGGGGCTTATTAAGGTTTTGTGTGGAAATATGTGCCTTAAGCTAATATGATTGATGAATTATGGTTATATATATTGTAAAGTGTAGTATAAGAACTTTTTACCAGTGTCTATATGTGGCAGATGTACAGTCTGTATGGTCTAGGTAGGGGATAAGGTCAGCGGTTTTGACCAGACAGGTGATTTGTTCGATCTCTACCCTAACCACTTTTTTGTTTTGTGTCCCTATCCAACACACTTAACAGACGTTGCTGTGATAAAGTGGATTCAATAAAAAACAACAGAAAATCAAAAAAAAAGAAACCTGACTAGTCTATATACTGTGTAATATCGCCTGTCATTAACCACGAAGATATCTAGATACAAATGAGTATCCTGTCCCATACCCCACCAAGACAAGACTTACTTGACGGCTTTAATATGATCCCAGCTTGCCAGTCCTGTGCTCGGGCCCTTTTGCGCCCTCGTGCGGCCATGCACGGTGATCAAATCACAACCAGATCTTTCAAGCATCTGAGCGTACTCCACCGTTTTGCTGATCTGAGGGATGATTTAAGTGGTTAGCGATTAGAATAGGTTTATTTGTGGTTCAGCCTATTGGACAATGACAGAGTTATGACATAATCGTCAAATTACGTGTGTTGTAACCCACGGTAAGGTTACCGTCTGGTAACCCGACGGTGGGCATGAGGTATTTTGACGATTGACCCTGCGATTACGCCCTTTGCGTTTGTCCATTTACGGTAATATACATAAATTATATCCTATTCTTTTCTACAATTGTTTATAAGGGATTTACCGGCCAAGGCAATACATGGTTATTACAACCAGCTATACAAATATAGTCAAAATTGCAACATCGCAATCAGGATACCTCGGGAAAAATTCTGATTTTAACGGTCACTCCTATTGATAATTGTTTCTTGCTGGTTGATACGATGTCTGATATCAAGGACCAATCGTCTTGGAGGTACGCTCCAAAATGACCTGGTTAATTAAAGAATATAATTTAGCTTTAAAACTATCAATAATATAAATAAATTAATCCTTCACACACTCTAAACTCCATCAACTCAACTGTGGGCATGAGGTGTATACTGTCCACCTGAGAAAGCCACTTTACATTCTCCTACATAATGTAATTGCCTTAGAAAATCGACTGAGAGCATAAGGAGTTTTATAATTCATTAGGATAAAGCTGGGCTTCCCACCAACATGGATATAAAACATTTAACAGTACTCTACCATGGACATGAGGTTTTATACAATAAATGTAAATAACGACTTGCTTTCTACCCACGACCACGATATAAATAACCCAACCAACCACACACTGTAATAGCTCCATTTATTTAGCTCTTAAACCAACTCGACTGTGTGCACATGGTATTAAACAACATATCTCCCTTGTGTAATATACACGAGCCCCAGCAGGTCAAACCTCGTTTTGCGATATGTTGAGGACACCCCAGGTTCAAATCCACTCCATCGCAATGCGGTTCCACTAGAAGAGAAGCCTGGAGGAAGATCTCAGGGGAATTGGCACAGAATTGAACGATTAGCGGACGGTCTTGGTCGCAAGATAGATCTTGTAGAACCTGGGCGCGAATGAATGAATGAAAAAAGGGGTGCCAATTACTTATTTTATTGTTCGGTTTTTAATTGGAAACATATTGACAATTAGGACGGTAGCACAATATATACGAAACTATTTTTCAACTTTAATGCGGCACCAATTAAATTCTAGGCTTAAATGGTCTTGATGTCTTCGTTTTCTATATAAACCAAGGATTTATTAATGATTATTAGAGTTTAGTAATAATTTACAAAATATATTTCTGTTTAAACTTGGTTTTTATCTCAATTTTTAACTTCTGGTTTTTGTACAACGGTAAATTTTGAGGGTTTCTAAATATGTAACAAGATAATTTAATAAATAAAATATAATTGAACAAAGCACCTTTTTCCTGTAAGTATGGTCGTGTACGAAGGTATTTGCGCTGTACATGGGGGAATAGCAGAGTTGGGCGCCGTGTTTCCGTGCTAACATCCTCCAAGCAAGTTCACTCTGATCCACCATTGGAGCGACCACATATTTCGCCGATTTCAAGATTCGTTCATAAAACTCATACCCTGATGGCATTCTAGTTGAACTTAAGATTTGTTTGAGAATTACTCTGGGGAAAAACCTGATCATTAGAATACCCTATGTCCACTCATAAGTTGCCATAGCTAATACAGTGTCTTATATTCTTGGATTGGAGCACCTACACTTTTAGTTCAATCTATTATTCCACAGCAGATGCCGGAGTGGACATACGGTATTCTAATACCGACTAGCTAACGACCAGTTTTGATCCTACAACCTTTCGATTGAAATTCGACTTTCTAATCGACTCGGTTATGTAGACGAACACTTATATTAATTATTCATTACCTTGCAGTAGCTTCTCAATCACGATGGTAGTGACTCTGATATTTAACTCGTTATAACGACTGATGTTACCCACATACGTGAATAATATGCGGCACCGACTATCGACCCTAAAAAGAATCCCTTTCATAAAAACAAATTTGCACGTGAACAGGGGATTCCCCTCACCATGTTGCCGGTGGATTTTGAATGAAGAAAACTATGTATACTTCTTAGGGATAAGGATTTTTACCATTTGTAAATAAAAAAATTATTAAATACATTCTTTTAATATTTTTTCACACTAACAACTACATGAGAACCTTTATTTTAATAAATAATTTTTCTTTTTGTTTCGGGAAACCGGGATATTTTTATACTATCTCTACTGATTATAGTAAAAGGCTGTAAAAAAAAACTTTAAAACTCAGGTGTTTTCCTCAGTAATTAACTATAAAAGTAATGAAAATCGTGTTTTTGTTCTTCATTAATTGTTTAGTTCTTCACATATATTCTGGAATTTCCGATGATGTAAATAAACGGGTGAGTTTTGAACATAAATCGCCTTTTCTGAACTAATTTTGATATTTGGTCATTTTAAACGAATGAACAACATAATGTACTAGTGTTATTACACAGCTTTTGAATATGTAACCCACACATGGCGTCAACTATAAAAAGGGTGGGATTTTGGATTTACAAATTGTAAGATTTTAAGTAACCCAATAAGACCGAATCTTGTTTGTTGTGGAAAATGTGCATGAATCTTGTCTTTTTTTGTTAATGCGGTTGTCTTGTAAATCCATACACAGTGTTTTATAGGCCTTTTCTTGTAGTTTTTGTTTTTTAAACATATCTGTTTTTATTAATAGTTTTTATGTTTAGCGAATATAAAAGAAGCTGATTTCTATTTCTGGAAGTAATAGAAAATACCATACACACTGCAATGTCCCCAGCACCAGACTGTGGCCATGACATACTAACAAATACAAATAAATGACTCTCGACAATATTTCAGTTTGTGAAAAGGTCACATTAGCTCAACCCAATACTGGGTACACCATCACGAAAGTAATAAATTAAAATACAGCTTTCCTGGCAACGCTAGTTAAAAATCTAAACTTAAAGTTCCCCAATTTCTTTCAATTGCAATTTATAATCATTTAAAAGATCTCACTAGTGCACTGGCTATGTTTTCCATGTCGACTACCCCGCATATTTTATTAGGATAGGATACCCATCGTCGGGTAACCCAAGCTATTGCAGTGTGTTATGTATGATTCACCTATTTCTTTAATTTCGTAGAACCTATTAATCTGCTGGGTTCAGGCAATGTCCGTTAATTGCCTTGCCTAAGTACACAACTGACTAGCTAGTGGCCAGTTTCGAATCAGCAACCTTTTTAAAAAAGGCTATGCATTAAACACTAGGCTAATCTGTCGGACTAGAGTACCGGAAAAATTAATAAATGCAATATACATATCATATGAGGTGACTTAAACATATCATACATTTCTACCCAAATCTACATGCCTTCTTGACTTTTAGGATAAAAGAGTTTTTTCTTTTTTTAATGTTGAATTTCTCCCTTTCCTATGTACATGTACTTAAAAGTCCAACAATAATTTGATTGAAATTGAATTACTTCGCAGGTCACTGATCATTTTAGTGGAAGTGCTCACACAAATAACTGGGCTGTGCTGGTAAGTGCTATGACATGGTTTTATTGGGGCTTGTTTTGTGTTGTGATACCAATGTTTTTGATCTATATTGTGTGGAATGATACTCATTTTAATCTCAGTGGTAAAGGCTATTGTAGGGTCATCTGTGTATCAAAAAGAGTGGAAAAACGTGCGGGTGTTAACACTAGGGCAATCGTCAGATCACCTTGCCTCCATCAACAGTTACTGGGGATATTGCAGTGTGTTGTGTATGATTGACACATTGTTGTTGTTAGTAGAACTGTGTAAAGTTGACACTTACTTCTTCAAGTGTGTCAAATGTGTGGTTGGTCTACTTTTTTCAAGTCGACCCATAATTTTTAAAATGAAATGATTTTAAGCCAGCTTATTGTAGTTTAGTTTAAGTTTTTTAAGTCAACAATAATTTATGATCAAAACGTGATTTTTAATTTAGTTTTTTAAAGTTTGTTTTAAGTCTTAATTCACAGGTCTGCACTTCAAGATTCTGGTTCAACTATCGACATGTGGCCAATGCACTGTCCATTTATCGAAGTGTAAAGCGTCTTGGGATTCCAGACAGGTTCGCATTACTTTTGTACATACTTTGGTTCAACTTTGTTTTCTGAAAAAATAAGTTTTGCAACTCTGGCATAGATTTGAACCCAGGATCCTATGATCTCTTACCATTCCCTGCATTCTAACTTAGGAAACTAATAGTCTGGTTTAGGTGTATCTTTTAAATTGTTCTTCCAGTGTCTATTAAACTCATTCAGTTAGAGTGTAGGTCTGCTGGCAACTGAAAGGTTGTTGGATTTAAACCAGTCCCCGGCTTGACGTTGGGCAAGAAACTTAGTGAACATCGACTGAATTCAATGGATTAATGGCTTTAATTAAGTGCGTACAAGGTAATCTAATCATTACCTATAAGAGAACGCAACTTTTCTAATAATGCAATTTACCTAGCCCTAGATTTCGCCATTACTGCAGTATAAATCCTCCTTATGTTTTCGGAAAATATTCTGATGATTGCACGTGTGCTAACATTTTCGTAGTGTCGTTTTTTTTCTTTCCATTATTTTCATGCAACCGATCAACCACCCAATCACTTTGCAGTCAAATTATCCTCATGCTCGCAGACGACATGGCGTGTAATGCAAGAAACCCTAGACCAGGTGGGTTGGAATACATGGAATATGTTCTGTAACTTTCTCAGCTTGTTTAGAATCATTTTGTGGGATATATGTACATTAAATACATGCTGCAGGTTTCTCAGTGTGTTTAGAGTTAGAACCCTGTGAATTAATGGGTTCTACCAAATTGAACAAAAGTCCAAATCATACGCAACCTACTGTAATAGCTCCGATAACCCAACGGTGGTCGCGAGGTGATCTGACGATTGCCCGTGTGTTAACCCCCTAGTGTTTCCTCATTTTGGAGGATAAACATGAATAACATAATTAGTAAGTTGGCTCAACATAAAATAGATGTCATGTGTTTCTAAGCATTTTTTTTAGCATTTTGGAGCTCTTTATATCGTATTTTTTGCCCTATTTATTAATTATCGATAAACATTTTTATTGATGAAAAATTTAATTAAAAGAAGGAATTTTATTCTCCTTTTATAATTATTTGCTCAAATTATTTAGTGATGGTGGTTCTGTGATAATCTGAAAAACAACATAAAGCTAATAAGTTATATATTACTGCGTTTAGGAATGTTTCTTTATTCTTTTCCTAAGAAATTTATCCATAAAATACCTTCCTAAAAATATTAAAAATAACAAATAAAATGTCTAAAAATCTATTTTAAGTTTTTTATAAAAATGTATAAAAAAACACAATCATTACAAGCAACCGAAATATATTAAAGACAAAATGTAAAAAAGACATTGCACCACTTAAAAGTGTGTACTGTAGTGGTCCGCCATATTGGGTTTATTTACATTTGCATAATATAAGAAAAATTTCAAAACTTTAAGTCTAAAAAATCCCCCCAAAATAATAATTTGATGAAGACAATTTTATTTATTTTTCATGAAAAAAACAGTCGCTTGTACTTGTACAACATCTTTAAAAATAATGCAAAATCAACTAAATTGAACACATTAAAACGACACATTATAGTAGGAATAGGAATATATGGTTAATTTGGTATTTTTGCTGAATAACAAGATTAAAAACGGCGAAAACGTTTGCTGCACTAAAAATGCACTCAATTCTACATTTTATGTTCATTTTCACGATCATAGAACAAATGTTAAATGGAATTCAGTTACGTGTTGAGAATTAGTCGGCGTCACCAAAAATGGAGCGCTAGACGTGGTCGTCACGCCTTAAACGCGCCATTTTGTTTCAAGCAATGTATGGATGGATCGCATGTTCATCCGCGCGACTTAGAATAACGCAGCCAGATGATCTGCTGCCAAATATCGGTTTAATGCTTTTTATTCTCTCTTTATTATTAATTCACAAAACTTTGGATTCATTGTTTTATTTGAATTCGCATTTAAATCCGTTCCTACCTTATTCATTCGACATTTTGACAAAAAATATTTTTGGTTAAAAATATTTATAAATATTTTTTGTTAATTTTGATTTTCGAAAGTATTGAAAAGAACAGAAGGAGGGCTAAAAGCTTGAAACGGAACAAAAAACATCACGTCGAAGCTGTTATTACCAATGCAAGTCGATTTAATTGGTGGTTATGACTATATACACTACAATCTACTTTGATAAATAAAGTTGCGCTTAAAAAAACTAAATAATTAGGTTAAAGATATCACGCCTAAAAACGTTTTTTAAAATTCTTGTCCGACGACGTTAAGTATTTGGTCGAGGAACAAAATCGTGAAAAAGGTGGTCGGGATGAATATCGAACTAATAACCCCTTGGATCACGACCTCTGACCGTATCCATTCGACCAGTAGGTCAGTGGATATCAAAAGATTATCCAAGAATCGATTTACGCAACCTCTAAGCCAAAATAACCTTTTTTTCTTTTAAAACGTTTCCTATCTTCCCAATTACATTTTCAAACAATAAATTGCGCGATCGCTGTTTGATGTTTTATTGCCACAATTAGTTAAACAATGCGCTGTTTTGTGACGTCATAATCAAGATAAAACCCAAACGACAAGATCATAAAAAACGTTTCTATTTTTGCAATGTTGTTTGTCTTTTTTTTAGTTTTAGTTGGTGTGGCCACTTTTACCCGAGGTTTTCGTTAGTCTTATTTTACGACCACGTCGTGGCCACTTTTACCAGAGGTTTTCCTTGATGTTATTTTACACATGCTTAAGCGGCTTCACGTGCACGTATCGTTAAGTACAATTTTACTGCGCCGGAAAAATGCGAAGAAAGACGGTCCCCAAATTTGGGCATGCGCTACTGTACGGCTTAATTAACAAATGCCCTTTGGCGATAACGTACCGACTACTTTTCAATCGGATTTATCCGCGAAATCTTGCTAAAAATGCGGCCAAGTCATTTTACAGTTTCTGGCATTTTTTGTGACATTTTAGGTTTTTTAAATCTTAGTAAATTCTGTTTGTTCCAAAAAATTAAGAAAATGTAGTTTTTTGAATAATTTTACAAAAAAATAAACTTGTTTTTTCAAGCTAACCGGTAGTTAAGAAAATCGCGACTTGTACACTTGAATTCACGAAATCTTTTAAAAATGCGGCCAAAATCGTTATGTAGTGCTGGTCGTTTTAATCACCGACCCCACAGCCCGTTTTTACACGTTTTTCCCGCCGTTTTCCGAGTTAACCGTCACAACTTCGCCCTAACGACGGAAAATCAAACCGTCTAGCAGCCGCTGCTGGCTTCAGGCCCGATGAGTCATTCGAATAACTCGGCGCCAATTTTCTGCGTTCGCCGTTGCCCATATGCTCTGTGAGCCTATCGAGTGAGTCATGCTATTTAAACCGACCAGTCAGCCCGCTAGCATGCTCTTCAAATCTAATGGATAGCCGGCCAGGGTTAGTAAGGCGTCTTACTCATTGGTGCTTCAAAAGAGCCGGGTTGTTTTTGCCCGCCCGTGTGTTAGCTGTCACTCAAAGTTACGTCGCTTTTGCTTATTGGATTTGGTGTATTGCATGAGTAATATAGATTTCGGCGTCTAGTCTCGTTTCCTGTAAGTTTATTATCAATTTGTATCCGCCGTTTGGAATGTGTCAATGGTGTCTCTGATATTTCCTAGGAAATTAACCTTGATAAGCGCAACCTCTGGCGCATTTGTGAGTAGTTTGAACTCCTAAACATGTGTTCCCAAATCAACCTTGATAAGCGCACCACCTGTCCATCTTTGCCACATTTCCAATGTCCTTACCATACACATTTCCACACAAATCAACTTTATAAGCACACCACCTGTCCATCTGTGCCACATTTCCAAAGTCCCTACCATACACATTTCCACACAAATCAGCCTTGATAAGCACACCACCTGTCCATCTGTGTCACATTTCCAAAGTCCCATTCATACACATTTCCACACTAACCGACCTAAAATCTGACAAACGCCCCAATACTTATAGCAAGTCGTAACCAACCCATAAAAATTTACATACAACCTACCAAGTACACAGCCTTAAATACCACCGGATTATAGAGTCGCATTTTGAGACACTTAAAGCCAACACAACAGAATACAAAACGCTAAGTAATTAAGTCGTTAATGCTGTTCTTTACATTACCCACGCATCGAAATACGAGGTATACGACATTATCCAATTTAGCCTATTTTACGTTTAGCCACTTACACACACATAAATTATTAAATATTCCTTAAAAGAACGTTTTTTTTAGTTTTTAAAAGCTTAGTGAATTTTATTTGCCCGAAAAATGTCAGAAATGTAGTTTTCGAACAATTTTTAAATCAATTTTTTTCAAACCGGTCGGTCGTAAAGAGATATTTTGCCTCTTTTACACTTGATTTGGAAAGTATTAATTTGCCAGGTATTTACTAATTAAAGAATTTTCGAAGTACCTTTAAAAATAAACACGAAATACATTGAATATCAACGATCTAAGTTACAACGTCACGCAACGCCCGTATTACTGAATTATTCCTGAACGGAATCTCGCTTCACCCATATCAACTATGAGTTCTTTGGCCCTCTACTGCCACCTTACCGCGAAGCGACAATGGTAGGCTTATCCACCAGACGGCGAGATGTAGTGGGAATTTTTGATATTTAAATAATCGGCAATAATAACACTGTCGTGTGCCCGATGACTATCGCCACCGAAACATGTTGCAATAGGCCTATATACAAAAAAAAGCTGTTGACGAGTCCATCAGTGGTCCGAAACCAAACCCGGGTAAAA
>CH002015.1:39470-54962 GCA_000149265.1 Ciona savignyi
CTGTACAAACGCGCCACACAAAACTGTACAAACGCGCCACACAAAACTGTACAAAAGCGCCACACACAAAACTGTACAAAAGCGCCACACAAAACTGTACAAAAACGACATTCAAAACTGTACAAACGCTCCACACAAAACTGTACAAACACGCCACACAAACCTGTACAAACGCGCCAAACAAAACTGTACAATAGCGCCCCACAAAACTGTACAAACGCGCCACACAAATCTGTAAGATTTGATGACATTTCACGACAGATTTGTTTTTGATAACAACTTCACCTTTCTTGGAAATGTGATTTGTGTCTCAGAGAAAGTCATAATTAAGCTATTGTGTCGTTGTATCCTGGCACTTACCTTCTAACGTGTTATGTATTGACTTGCTGGGTTGACTTCTAACTTGTTGTTTTGTTGGTTGCATCGGGTTTAGCAGTTCCATTCACTTTGGGTGACTCATTCGTTCCTATAAACCTTGCCGCGTTCTAAGGTTCGTGGAATTTTGGACGACTCATTAGATACCACTGGGTTGGAGCAATGTAAAGTGGCTTGCTCAGGTGCACAGTAATACACCTCATGCCCACAGTCGAGTTGGTGGAGCTATTGCAGTGTGTGGATAATCAGACATGACTTTCAATTTGGACGACTCATTAGATACCACTGGGTTGAAGCAATGTAAAGTGACTTACTTAGGTGCACAGTAATACACCTCATGCCCAGAGTCAAGCACAGTTATACACCTCATGTCCACAGTCCGATTGCTGCAACTATGTGAATAATCAGACACAACACCTTACCTTCCACTAATACGTCAGGAGAAACTACGTGGTAACCTTATCTCATTCTCACACACAGCCGTGTCTCCTCCTTTGTCGCAATAGTGGTTGGTCCCGCAACCCAATCGTAATACTATCTTTGTTTGTGAGACGGCTTTGACACTAGCTAATACCCAATCATCGGCAACTTACTCGGAAAGCGTTGAGTAGTTTATGCGTAAAAGGGTTCGGTTACAAAGCTATGACGTCAAACTTGGAGCGTATGATGACTTGCAAGATAAATGCGGTCATTATGACTTGCAAAAAAATTGGTATATGGCGCGAATTTAATGTTTATCGAGTGAATCGACTACGCAGTACCGCGGCAACGATTTCGTTTTAGCATTCACTTCGCCCTTGGCCATTTTCGTTCGCAGGATCGCTTTGATTCGTATCTTCTGTTTTCAACTTCCATTGTCAAGTATGTACCTGATCGAACTTTGTGTAGTAAACAACTCGAAAAACTCTTTACCAATAACGACGTTTTTGGACAAAAACTCTTTCTGTTTGCGTGTTAGTTTATAAACGTTGTTTCAAAATAAACCCTTTGAACTATACAGGATACGGCGATACTTTAAAAACATTTTTCAAGTAGTATATTTTATTAAAAACATATTTTTTTGTGTTTACAAACGACAAATTGTCCATTAGATTAAAGTAACATCGTCGCAATGGTAAAACGTCACCATAGAATCGACATCACATTGCTGCAATTTTTATCAGCATTTTTTACCCGGCTTAGTTGCGAACCTATAATGTGCACGTTGCTAAGACTCTTTTTTGTATTGAATTGGTATATGTATCGGCCATGTTAACCATTCGGCCACACGACCGTACTTATCAGCTTTTATCTTGCGTCCAACTAACCATATTCTCGGGAACTGGTGTCGACAATTTATGAACTGGAAAAGTTTTATGAACTGGCAAAGCAATTTCGCGTCAATTTGCTTAAGTACAGCTGATTTTAAGATGATTTATTTAGAAATATAATTTCTTTAAGACTTATTGGGTTTTGGTATAAATTTTTGGGTATTTAAAAAGACCTCTTTGCTTCAGGTATTTTTAGAAAGGTATTCACAACAAAAACTAGATTAGCTATTTTAAAGCGAAACGGTTCTGAATTTGTGGACGTTTATTTTGAGTGGTCGGATAGAACGTTTGCGTAGTGATCCGATTTCATCCGACATTTCCGTTTCTTGTTTTGACTTTTTTATTTTCATTTTATATTCTACGAATACTTCTGCACTGTGGAAAGTAAATTAAGGTTATATTCGTGAAAATATAGTCTGTATAAGCGAGCCGCTTTTCAACATAGTGTCGAGTTTATAAAACTGGTAATTTTACCCCAAAACCAACGCTGACGTATTAATGCTCGAGTCGGGTTCAAACGCGTGCGTATCCCCAGTAACACGACGAAATGGACAGGTGACATTCTGCCGAATTTTCCCGTAAAACCGACATTTTGTGCGACAGCTCCGAATGACTCACTTTCTAGTCTCTCAAGGATTCTATTATTACGTGTCAATGAACCATTGTACTGTGATTCAAACATCACAGGCGACATTGTGACCTCGTGTTCGGAGTGTCAACGTCATAATGAGACATTGTTCGCTCTTTATGACGAGTCAATCGTACCCAGTCCTGTTTAAACATTGAATTTGCGTCATTTTGAAAGTTGTATATACACGCCCTTTATGGAACCTGTGTATCAGCGCCATCCACGAATCCTTAATAATTAATACGCCCATAAGGCCTGTATAATAGCCCTACCAATAAACCTGTATATTACCACAGCCCATAAAAAACTGTATAATAGCGCCACCAACACCAAACGTGTACAAGAGCACCCTATTAAACTTAAGTGTAGACTGAAATGGCGCGTATACACAGGTTCAAAGGAAGGCTGTTACCCAAGCCTGGTGTAGTCAAAACAAGAATGTTAATCCGTCCATTTAAATATAGACCGCGTAAAACGGACGTAGCCAACGCTTGCCGCTATTTCAGGTATTTCCTTCTTTCCGTACCGTTTCCTAAACCCACCAGACCATGTACAAGTGATCAAATATAGACCTGCATTAGTAGTATGGAGGGATTTAAACATTTGGTTTCAATATGGACAAATCCCACTTTGTGTGTTTATTTTTCCGCGGTAACGGTTGACTAGGGACGCGAGGTGTGTTGTTGGGCATGATGCTTTACATTGTACCGGTCCGATGGTGCCTCCTCTATTGCGCTCACTGTAACATTGCAAGTCGACTGTGGGCATGCGGTGTATTACTGTGCTCGATTGTGCACATGAGGTGTATTACTGTGCACCTGAGCAAGCCACATAACATTGCTCCAACCCAGTGGTATCTAATGAGTCATCCAAATTAAAAGTGTCTGATAATTCACACACTATAACAGCTCCAGCAACTCGACTGTTAACGTGAGGTGTATAACTGTGCTAGACTGTGGGCATGAGGTGTAGTACTGTGCATCTGAGCAGGCCACTTAACATTGCTCCAACCCAGTGGTATCTAATGAGTCGTTCAAATTGAAAGTCATGTCTGATTATCCACATACTGTAATAGCTCCAGCAACTCGACTGTGGGCATGAGGTGTAATACTGGGCTCGACTGTGTGCATGAGGTGTAATACTGTGCACCTGAGCAAGCCACTTTACATTGCTCCAATCCAGTGGTATCTAATGAGTCGTCCAAATTATCCACACATCTATCCGACCACCAAAACAAAAAGATTATTTGTTCTAATCGTTATTTATCCGTTTATCGACAGTCGACATGTTTATCCCAATAATTGATTTCGCGAAATAATGTGGTTTTACGTCGCCTTGCGTGTGACGTACCGGTCATTGTGACGTAAATTCCGGTTTACGGTATGTTCTGTAGTCGTGCTTCTGGCATTGACGTATTTCCGGTAGAGTCCGTCGATCTGTTTGCGGCCGTGTTTTACCACCGTCTGTTTGTCTTGTCTCATTATACATTATATATTTCCCTACCACATTTTCCACACAAACCAACCTTGATAAGCGCACCACCTGTCCATCTGTGCCAAAATTCAAAAGTCACTACCATACACATTTCCACACAAATCAACCTTGATAAGCACACCACCTGTCCATCTGTGCCACATTTACAAAGTCCCTACCATACACATTTCCACACAAATTAACCTTGATAAGCACACCACCTGTCTATCTGTGCCACATTTCCAAAGTCCCTGCCATACACATTTCCACACAAATCAACCTTGATAAGCACACCACCTGTCCATCTGTGCCACATTTCCAAAGTCCCTACCATACACATTTCTACACAAATCAACCTTGATAAGCACACCACCTGTCCATCTGTGCCATATTTCCAAAGTCCCTACCATACACATTTCTACACAAATCAACCTTGATAAGCACACCACCTGTCCATCTGTGCCATATTTCCAAAGTCCCTACCATACACATTTCCACACAAATCAACCTTGATAAGCACACCACCTGTCCAACTGTTCCACATTTCCAAAGTCCCTACCATACACATTTCCACACAAATCAACCTTGATAAGCACACCACCTGTCCATCTGTGCCACATTTCCAAAGTCCCAACCATACACATTTTCACACAAATCAACCTTGATAAGCGCACCGCTGACAAACGCGGTACATTCATACACCAAACACCCACACGAAAATGACGCAACTAAAGATTCAATGAACCATCTACTCCATCGATCTGAAGAGTTTAGTCATTCATGATTTATTAAATACATGAACGACTGTACAAACAGCATCTTGAAACTTCATGTGTTCTGTGTGTAAAACGCCCAGAGACCTGCAGTTACTGGGGGATGAAAGAACACAATCATTGGTGGGTTACCTGGCAGGCGATTACGATGTCCATTTTACAAGTATATTTGTTGCATACTTGTCCTTAGACTACCCTAATACGCAAACTCTTAAACAATTGAGCTAACGAGGTATTTTTCGTGTTATATTGGAATATATTCTAAAATCTTACGGAAAAACTTAAGTACGGAAATGATAGAGGCAACCAGCTAAACACGATGACAGTAAAACGTTTCATATTAATCGTTTAAAGTTGATCGGGGATTAGTATTGGTTTAATTTGACTTTCTGGGATGTTTTAAAATTATATTTAGGTCACTTACTATTCAAATGAAGTTATTACAAACCCTAGCATAGACCACTAATCTACTAAACCACCCATACAAGCCGCAAACACCCACATCACCGGACTTTCTACATGGTTTTAAACTGTTTGGAATCGTCTGTCCAGTTTGATCGTAGGTTCGAAACTGGTCGCTTGCTGGTCAGTCGTGTCCTTGGACAAGGCACTTTACGGACATTGCCTCAACCTAATGGATTGAATAGTTCTACTAAAATTGAAGAAACATGTGAATCTTACACAACATACTGCAATAGCTCCGGCAACCCGACGGTGGGCGCGAGCTGACATGACGATTGCTCGTGTGGTGAAACTTATACATTCGCTTTAAAATGAATATAATAGCATCATCATAAAATTGGCTGTTATTAAAAAAGCCATGATCTTCTATATTTCTTGTATAAATAAGCAGAAACCGTGATGATAGTCGTCATAAAGAATCATTTTCCGTCTGTGTAGTTTCCATGCTTTGTAAGTACGATCGCCCCATATTTCCTCAATATTAGCTCCGTGTTAACACACCGCGTCACCAGCGGAAAGGTGGTGAGATCGAAACCAACCGCCAGCTGGTTAATTGTGTCCTTAAGGTCGTAACCTAACTTAGCAATTTATTAGAACAAAAAAGACGTCTCAATTATTTCTACAACACTACAATAGCTCCGGTAATCCTACAGTGGTCAATTACCTACGGTGGCCCTGCCTTACCCCTAGCAGGGGGTAAAAATGAATATCCTATCACATCAAATCGCCTTCCGAGTAACCCTCCAACGATTGCGTATCAGCCTCTCCCATCCTGCCATAAACCGGGACTTCCCTGCTCACTTATCAATGAGTTGACGTCACCGTCTGCCCACTCTTTCCGTCTGCTCCTCCTTCCTTCTCTCTTTCTTTCTCCCGCGCGCTCCTGGAGCGCCTTAAACCCGCGCGCACGTTGTCTGATCGTCATTCGGTCCCAGAAAGCATCGCGCACGTTTAGCTGCTCAGTTTTCGATGTTTTAACAAAGAAAAGACGTTAAGAAGAGATCGCGACAAGCTAGGATCCGCAAATCCAGGTTTATTTTGTTTTCCAGTTGAAAATGACAGGATAGTCATAGTTGGTTCTGTGGTTGGTGTATCGTGTTCGAGAAAGTTCGGATATCTTTGTTTCGTCATTGTTGCGCAACTTCGTCACGTGATGTCCACCTGTCACGCCTCGTTGGCGTTGACCACGTGGTTGCCATGACGACAAGGTGTCGGATTCCGCGATTTCGTAACTTCCCGATTTGTAGCGCGAAAACGACGTCACGAAAGGCGAATTCTAGAATTTTCCAAACTTCCGCGATCGGACGTGACAATTCGTGTCGCGCCGTTTCAAGGGCTAGTTCGTTATGACGTAACAAAGGGTGTTTATTTTCGTTTATTCTCGAACACTCGTGGTGCTCGTATTCCGACTCCTGTTAGCGTTGTGACGTCATAATAGTGTTTTTAAAATGGTTAATGATCACCAACGCGGCTAATTTGCATCTATGATCTCACAAAGCCCAGTGTTCCCGCCAAGCAACGCGTAAAAGCGCGAAAACCAAACTGAAAATTCTGACATTTCACTTTTTTAATATTTTGTAAATTTTACATCCGTAAAAATTTTCGTTCCGTTTTGGTCCGAAAAAATTGGATGTGATCTAAGTTAAAGTAAATACTGACGGTTCTTGTATGCGCGCCGGATGTTAAAAACGGATCGGATATGCAGGTCAGTTCTGAAGATTTTCCTTGAAAAGTTGAATCGATGGCGACATCTCGAAAAGTGACGTGATTTATCGGGTTACGTAATTTTTGATTGTGACGTAACAACGTGGAAGATCGGATAGCTTTTTATCGAAGTCAACTTCCGTTATGCATTAACACGCCACAAGTATTCGCAAACAAAGTAAAATTTAACTGATTAAGAAGCACAGTTGTCGCTTTACGACAAAAATATTATTTTTTGTTCAAATTATTATTTTCTGGGGGGGTTTGTTAAATAGTTGTCACTTTACGACAAAAAGGGTCGTTAAAATTTCACTTTTTTCCCAAAACTTATATTTTTTGGTTTATTTGAACAAATTGTTGAGATTTCTCGAATTTTCAGATTTTCTCGCGGTTTCTTTGTTTGATCATTGTGACGTGTCCATTATGTTCACGCTCGACCAATCAGAGCTTAGATTACCGTTACACATCGCCGCTCATGCGCGATGTCCGTTTCCGCGTTCGATGACGTCACTAACTGATGACGTAAGGGTCGTGTCGACCGCCGTTGTCGCGAATGTCCCTGTGACGTAACAGAGGTGATTTAGAATTCTCGAAAACGCGATTCCCCGAACACGGGATGTCCGCGCGACGCTGACTCATAGACAGCGTATAAAACCCCGGTTATAGATATCTTACCACTTATCACGTCATAATCAAACCGCGGCGTGTACGCTCGTGTGGCCGAATGGTTAACGCGACCGATACATATACCGATTTTTATAAAAAAAAAACAACAGTCTTGGCGGCCCATCATGGGTTCGAACCTTACCCCGGTAAAAAGTTAGTATCTTGTTTCCCATATATTGGTATAAACATAACAGAACATATGTCTGTTATATAGTTCCGCCAAAATGCTTAGGATTTCTTTATCAAAACCGGGTTGAATTCTAGAATAAAGCATTCTGAGCCGTTTTACAATGTACTGGAAAGCAAATACTGGGGAAAAGTGATTTGTTTACCTTGTTGAAATTTACATGGACTAATGTAACTCGCAATATCTTATTACACCAGCTGATTAAACTGGCGCTGTTAATAGGCGGAAGCGAAAATACGTAAAATGCAAAAACACAAAAATTGGAAGTTTATACCAATATCTAGGTTTACAAACTATTAATACCCCCACCCCCACTTTATCTGTATTAAACTGACATTTTCGAATCTTAATTTCAGTATTAACAGATAAGTATGTGACATATTAAAACAAAGATGTTTCCTTATTACACAAGCCCTTCGATATTTATTGATATATTAACCACATGGACAAGTTTACTTCAATTTTGCCTCTGCTAAATGGCGGACACTTTTTTAGGAGATTTTTTTCAATTATAGATTTCATTAAAATTTCGGTTAAAACTCGCCAAAAATGTTCGTGAAATTCGTTGATTAATTTCATTATGACGTGTGGATCGTGATTGTTACGTGCTCGCTTGATTGTTACGTTGTAAATGGCGCCTGCAACGCTTCTTCCGCCAAACGCTGTAATTTGCATAACTCGCGATTTTAATTCCGCGTTCTTAACGCGCGTATGTGACGTAACAACACGCCCTTTGTGACGAAAAAGTTAAAAAAAAATGGCAATCGTTATATAACAAGAAGCATCGGATAAAAACGGATTACGATTCTATCCGAAACCACATCTTGTAAAAACAACTTTAAATACATGAACAAGTTGATTTAGACCAGTGTTCCCCAACCCGATTCCGCGGTCTCAAATGAGTCCGTGGAAGGTTTAAATGAGTCCACAAGAACATTAACAATTTGCAAAACTTTTATTTGTTAAGTTGATTTTCGTATGCACATAGTCCAGTTACGCTACACTTTTGACTTACGCTAATTGAAAAAAGGAAATAGTCCGCGACCAAAAAAGGTTGGGAAACGCTGATTTAGACAATAAAATATACGGATAAAAACGGACGCGCTCGCTAAACAGTATTATCATCCGACTAGAGCTGCGAATGCATAAAGGTAACGCGTCAGGGTGTGGTTTTCATTGAAAATCGATTGATCCGGAAATAATCCAGTTTAGTTGATCCGCGATTAACGTCGCGTAATTAAGCGTCGTCGTCTCCTGTTTCCGACGCGTTACCGCGAACTTCGGATGTCACAATCGGTTGTCGTGTTTCCGTATTATTACGTCACAGTAATTCCGGTTTACAACAATGTAACGTTACAACAATGTAACGTGACGTCACGACTAGAGTTCCGGGCGCGTGCGTTAACGTCCGTATCCGTCCGACGTCGTCCGTCCGCGTCCGTATCCGTCCGACGTCACCCGTCCGCACGTGCTGAGCGCTAAATGGCGACAGCGGTTTCCTCAATTCGAGGTAAACCACTTCGTGGAAAAGCGGCAAAATCGCGCGTATTACTTCCCAGGCATTATGACGTCATAACGCTATCTTATTTCCTCGATCGCGTATTAACGAAGGTCCGATGAACAAAGTTTGTTTTTCAAACGTGTTTAGACTTATAACAAATACCCTTCACTTTATATCCTGGTGGGTGGGAATATATTGAACAAATTAACCACAAGTTCGTTTTATGACTCATACCCACTGTCGAGCTGCTGATATTACACTGTGCTGCGGTCTGCTCTTGTCATTTAATCCACAACTACCTCGGTTTACTTGTACAATGCTTATGTGGGACGTGGCAATGGTTTGGATAGGATAGGATATTCATGTTTATCCCCGTGAATGGGAAAACCAGGGGGTTAACACAAGGGCAATCTTCAGATCACCTCACGCCCATCGTCGGGTTACCCGAGCTGTTGCAGTGTGTTGTATATGATAGACACGTTCCTTCAATTTGGTAGAACCCATTAATCCGCTGGGTTCAGGCAATGTCTGTTAAGTGCCTTGCCCAAGGACACAACCGACTAGCTAGCGACCAGTTTCGCACCTGCAACCTTTCGATTGAAAGGCGACGCACTTAACCGTTAGACCAACCGGACGATTGTCATGGTATTGTGATGTAATAATGGTGATTCTCCCGCAGGCAAGGTATACAACAACAGGAACGAAGCGATCGATTTGTACGGTGATGACGTGGAAGTGGATTACCGTGGTTACGAGGTGCGTGGTGTTCGTTGTGGACCCTGGTGGGGGGGATATGTGGTGGTGGGTTCATTGGGGGATTTCCCATGCTCGTTGTCGAGTTGCTGGGGGTATTACAATTGTGTGGGCGAGATTAATAGGTTGAAAGGAGGATAACTGCTTTAAAGTATGCTAACTAACCCAACCCCACTAAAAGTTGGGACATTAATTCCAACCATGTCACCAACACTAATCTCAGTTTCACACTCAGTACTAACCCTTACTTTTTAACCCATCTTAGATGTCTTGAATTTTCTTTTATTGTGTAGTTTTCTCCTTGACGGACATGCAGTGGGGTGGCGCCATTGATATTGGGTACTTGGGAGGGGGTTAACTTGTGTGCGTAGTCGAGTTGATAAAGCTATTGATGTGTTACGGTGATTTTGCCACTAATATAATATTCATGTGGGTGGGGACTTTATCCAAGTGTACCATAAGACACCTAATCCTCACAGTCAAGTTTCCCAAGCTATTACATTGTATCAGACGCCACTGGGCATGGACAAAATAATCATCTGTACACCCACACACGTGTAATACCTCCATCGAAAATGGTTTTATCCGGTTGTCCACACACCGATATCTTTCCTGGAATGCTTAAAACAGATATGAGGAAATACCTCAATGGTGGGAAATAAGAAACAGAAACCAGGAAGTGATGTGTGTTGCATCTGTTCAATAAGAATTGATTGTAGATAGCTACCTTCAGTCATGTCTAAGTTTGATCATAACCGCGAGGTTTTGTGGGGGGTTGATTTTCCTTTAAGTGATTTGTCACATTTACTAAAGAATTTTGTTTTAAAGCATCATCTCCTGTCCACAGTCAAGTTGCTGGAGCTCTTACAGTGTGTGGATAATTAGACATGACTTTTAATTTGGACAACTCATTAGATACCATTGGGTTGAAGCAATGTAAAGTGGCTTGCTCAGGTGCACAGTAATACACCTCATGTCCACAGTCGAGTTACTGGAGCTATTACAGTGCGTGGATAATTGCTTCATTTATATCCTCGTGGGTGGAAAGTCAGGCTTCATCCACAGGTATCGTAAGAAACCTCATGCTTTCAGTTCAGTTGCTGGAGCTATTACATCGTGTGGATGGTTGGTTCATTTATATCCTTGTGGGTGGGAAGCCAAACTATATTCAAGGCTTAAGACCTGGTTCTTCAATGCTCCAATCCAGATTACTTTGCGTTCAACCACTAACCCCCCCCCGTTCCAGGTCACGGTGGAGAATTTCATCCGAGTGCTCACAGGGAGGTTACCACCGGATACCCCTCGCTCGAAGAGATTAAACACAGATGACAGAAGTAATGTGCTGGTGTATATGACAGGTTGGTTATGTGTGAGATTGTTGGGTAAAGGTTGAAATGTGTATTTGTAGGTCCTGGGTGAAATGTTGGTTGGTGGGTGTTCATTTGGCCTATTGGGGTAGTGAGATTAAATAGGCACCGGGGTTAAATTTGGAAGGTTTAAAGTTAACTTTGAGTGTTCAGTGGTTAATTTTAATTGTTGGGGTCAAATTTGAAATATTAAACTGGGATCGGGTTAAATTTGGGTGTGGGGTGGAGAGTTATTTTTTGGGGTATAATTGAAAATGTGGTATAAAGACCCCGAGTAAAAAGTTCAATTGGTGGGTTAATTTGTTATTTTTGTGGTTAAAATTTAAATCTGAAATACTTCTGGCAAAACTTGGATAGTTTGGTTAATATTTGGAACGTTAAAATAAACCTGTCTGACCCATTTCTCGTAAAAATCCATTTTTAAATTAATTTCCATTGGAACAAGAAAAACAACAGGCTTTAGGTTACTCTAGGTCAAGCAGGTTATTAAAGGTCAATAAATCAATTATATTGTTTTTAAGCCGAAAACCAATCAAAATTTAATGATAAAGCCTGGTTGGGTTATTTTTATCCAAAAAACAAATTTAATTAAAATGTTTTACAATTTGCGATGTAGATATTTTAGCGCATTTTTATGGAATATTGTTTTGTCCTTTGTTTTATGATCAAGACTGGTTGAATCAAATTTGTGAATCTATAAAACTGTTTTGACTTATGCTTTTTGCTTAGACCTTTTAATTAAATTTTTGAGTCAATATTTTTGTGTTTGAATCCAAAGTCCAGGTGAAAATGAACGCTACCCCTTGTAGCCCATAGTGTGAACTGAAATTTTGTTTTTCTGGATTTTTATGAGGATTTAAACTTTCCAATAACCCTACCAATATGCAAATTTTAATCTAACTATCCATTTTCGTATTCCTGGCAAAACAATAAGTTTCTACTAGCAATATAAATGCAGGGACCTCAAAATGTCTATATTGACTCTTAACAACATACGAAACTTAGCCAAATTATCACAACGCTTGAAATTTAAGTTCCCAAGGCTTAGGATTTGAAGTGTGGAATAAACAACCTAAGTAAACTATGTACGACTCTTATAACCATTGCAAACAATCTTAATAACTGTGAATCGCGTTTATAGCCACCACTCGAGGGGGTTGTGCGCACACACTATTATCTCGACAAAACGACCATTTGTTAAACTGCTATTAACCTTTTTATAGTTGTTGAGGTTACTTTTACGACCATTACAGCTGTTTTCCTGCTACAAAAATAGCTTGTTTTTCTGGCAGATTTGACGCCTTTTTCGTTTAATTCGATAAACAGCGTTTTATAATCGAAAAACAAGATATGAAATTTAATTAACCTTTCGATTTCACGCTATTTAAAACAGATTTTAAGATAGATTTCTTGGTATGATAAAAGCAAATAATCAACATATGATGAAGTAAACAGATCATTATTATCCGTAAACACTTTTTTAAGACCGATTACGTTTTATTGCAAAGTGCTTTCATTTTATTTTTAAAATGCTTATCTAGTGTTTCCAGCTCATTTTGTTTTTAAATTCAGTGTTTCCAGCTTATATTGTTTCCAAATTCAGTGTTGCCAATTTGTTTTTTCAATCTGCGTGTTTCCAAAGCACCTTGGTCACCAATATCTGCTGAGTTTCAATTGAGCAGTACTGGGGAAAGGTGGAATGGCAACACTGCAACCTCCTTTATGATGTCATAATTCCTAGAACTACCGTTTTTGCCGAGATAAAAAATACCAAGAATTTTTCTTATGGGAATAAATTCAAATCTTTCAATTTGCGTATCTATGCTAATCCACACAAAGAATATTGAAACAACATCTCGTTTCTGATTAATGTGTGTGCTAAATTTAAATATTGCCTTCCGATATTGAAATTAGTTCCAAGTATTTGGACAATGGTTAATATGAGATTAGGTAATCACTGGTTTAATATGAGAGACACATAAAACTAGATTTAGTATTAGTTATAAGCTATTCGAAGAGATTTTGTTTTAGGAGCTGTTGATATTGTATTTGTTGATTAGAAACCAGTAGTTAACTAATCAGAGATTTAGTAATCACTTATTTGAGGCAAGCGTTTACAAATTAAAGATTTCCTTATGGTAAAGTAATCAAGATTACTTTTCAGTTTCAGTAATCCTGGATTTAGTAATCCTTGATTAAAACAGGTGTTACTAATCCGAGATTAAAAACTTTAGTTAGATTTCCTTTATGATAAAATTAAGTGTTTAACTTTCATTTTCACTAATCCCAGCTTTAGTAATCATCGATTAGAACAGGCGTTACTAATCCGAGATTAAACTTCAGTTTTACAAACCACAAGATTTTCTAAGAAATCGCTTTGCGTGTTGAACACCTTAATCACCAATGTGATTGTGATGTCATAGTCAAGCACATTGGATTAAGGTGGAAAACAAACAAGGCATTGTCACCACTGTGATGTCATAGTAGGCTTTGTTTTAACCCACACAACATCTGCCAGGGGACAAGTTTAAACACAATTTACAAAAAATTAGAAATGAATCTGAAAATACCTAACACCTGTCTGAGATGAAAATGTCTGAATAAGGCTATAAAAAGAAGTTTAAACTAATCAGAGATTTAGATTTTGTTTAAAGGGATTTAGTAATCGCTAATTTAAGGCAAGCGAAATAACAATGGAAATAGTGATAAGGCTAGGAATGGAACCAATCCTGTGAATAAGTAGGTAGAATTTGTCAGACTTCCTTATGCTCAAAGTTTGGTCACTAAAGTTGATACTGTGTGATAACAGTCCTGTATATGATAATTTTTGTTTAACACAATAAACTAAACTTAATATTCGAGAATCATTGGGTGGAAATGTGTGAATATCGTGAAATAAAGGGTGCAATATGCGATGAATTGTTCGATGGTCCCACCCACCAATTGACCACAATGTCATTGAATCATTGGGAATATGTGTGAATGGCGTGGGGTTTGCTCCAATATGTGATGCAGCATTCAATAGTCCCACCCACCAACTAACCACAATGTCATCCACCCAGGTCATGGAGGAGAGGATTTCCTCAAGTTTCAAGATGCAGAGGAAGTCTCCAACGTGGAGTTGGCTGATGCGTTCGAACAGATGTGGCAGAAGAGGAGGTGGGTGCCATACGGGTGGGATGTAGGTGGTGGTGGCCCTGTGGGCGGGAGTAGTGTAGGTGGGTATCATAGGGTGGTAGGAGCGATTTTGTAGGTGTATTCCCATGGAGTCGATGAGTGGCATAGTAGCATATGTTGTCCCCATGGCCCGTGGGTGTGTAAGTGCTGCTCCCAGTGGGTAAGGAGGACATGGGCAGGTCACCAGACTAATGACATGAATGTTCGGTTTCCCTTGGATGAGAAAACACAAGTAATGTTTCTTCTGCAGGCAACTGTTACATCACCTCGCACCCATGGTCAGCTTACCAGAAATATTGCAGTGTCTTGCATAAAATTGCGATGTTTTGTTTTATTTTGGTACATTTAATCAGGGGGTTTTGACAATGTCTCCTAAATGCCCCATCCAAGGACACAACCAACAAAGTGGCTGGTCGCGATCCCATAACCATAACAACACAAATCTGAATCTCGATTACTTTTCTCTGATACATTTTATTTTTATTTTTTTTTTTTGACTGAAATTCGGTAATTCCCCCAAACAGATACAACGAGCTGCTATTCATCATCGACACTTGCCAGGCAGTTTCCATGTTCAGCCGGTTTTACTCACCCAACCTCATGGCAATCGCAAGTAGCCAGATTGGGGAGGATTCTCTCTCGGTGAGTTGGACCTTATGTGTCTGGTGTGTTGATAAATTATCTTTGTAATTTTTTACTCCCTACCATGTATATTTCTTGCACCCACACTATCACATACATTTCTTGTACCCACATTACCACATACATTTCTTGTACCCACATTACCACACACATTTCTTGTACCCACATTATCACGTACATTTCTTGTACCCACATTACCACATACATTTCTTGTACCCACATTACCATCTACATTCCTCAGACTCATATTATCATCTTGATTACCATGCTTTGATACAGTTACCCATATATCCAAACCCACCTAACCCCCCTCCCCCCCCTAGCACCACGTGGATCCAGCCATCGGAGTTTATATCATCGATCGCTACACTTATCATCTGCTCGAGTTCTTGGAGCGAGTGAAACCTGGAAGCTCGAAGACAATGGATCAGCTGGTGAGTCACCTAGTGGTAGTAAATGGTTACTTGTGCTCGC
>CH002015.1:55072-74796 GCA_000149265.1 Ciona savignyi
GGGGGTTAACACATAGGCAATCATCCGATCACTTCGCGTCCACCGTTGGGTTGCTATGGAATATCTCTGTGTTTTTAAATATAGTTTAGTGGGTTATAAAACATTTATAGAATTGTCTTCATCATATACAAGACCTACATATTAACTCCAGTATCCTGACCTTAGGCATAAAGTAACCGGTCGGTTGCCTGTGTGGCAAATATCCTGTGATTTCCTGTTGACTGAATGAAAAGATAACTATTCTCCCATGGTATAAACAGGCATCGGCAAACTACGGCCGCGGGAAAAATCTGGCCCGACTGGTATTTTATTCTGACTGGCCGATGTTATCGATGTGTTGCAAGACTAAATAGTGATGTCACAGCTGAATTATGATGTCACAGATATATTTGTGCGTCGCTGAACGCAACATTGCTTACTGGTTTTAACCATTAATGTACCGCATTTGTTAGTTTAGTTTTTTTTATCAACAATGACAAACTATATGTGAGTGGCGGCTCAATCACTTGGCCGGCCAGTCTAAGAACGAAATAATTTTGTGCCTGGTTCAAAAAGTGTGCCCACCCTTAATCTAAACGTACCTTGATGACGTCATAATTCGTTCCAGTTAAAAGTGTGCCCCCCGCACCACTGCATTTCGACGCCGGGATTTTCAACGCATCTGTTCGCAAGATCGACTGATCGGACGCTGATTTCGGATTTCTTCGGAAGTGTTCGGACGGTGGATCTCTCCGACGACGTCGTACGTTGGACGGCGAGAAACACGTCACGTGGGAATTCCCCTGAAATCGACGAGACGTAAGTAATGAGTGGCATCGAATCCCCTAGCGAACACGCTATAAGGCGTAATCACACGGGCTGTCTTCCAAGATTACCTTGCGCCCACCGTCGGGTTAGTGGATCTATTACAGTGTATCGTGTATCATTCAGACGCTCCTTCAATTTAGTAGAGCTCATTAATCTGCTGGGTTCAGGTAATGTCCGTTAAGTACCTTGCCTATGAAGACACAAACGACTAGCTAGTGATAAGTTTCGAATCTGCAATCCTTCGCCTGATGGGAAACTCGCTAACCCACCAAGGCATTTAAAATAATTTATTTCTGTTTTCAGATCAGAGAAATCCAACTTTGCCAGTGTTGACCAATTTCTAACCGAAATTCCAACTGCGGAGAAATCGAAGCATCCAATGTCAGAAACGGCATCACTGGCTCTGTTATTTGTCGTTGTTTCGTTAACAATTAAAACATTTTGTGATTTTCGTTGATTTTCCTGTGATTATGTTGAAATAAATCAAGTTTTTTATGTCTGCTGTTGTAGATGGCGTTTTACTAATTAAATTGATTTCTATGCACGAAATGTGGCAAGTGGTGCCCTCCATTAGTCATGGTATTTAAACGAGTGTTTTGCCGAGTAAAAATGGTGGTGATTCCCCAATGTTTGTAGGGTTGGAAGCAGTATGTGCTAGACTGCGCTCCGGTATTCTCGTTTAGCTGTGAAGTTTTGGGAATAGTGGAGCAGAGCTTAGTTAAATAAAGGTGGTTAATGTGCATTTTTTCACTGTACTGTTAAAAATAACTAGCCCATGGGCCATGTATGAAGGGGTACCAGCTCTAATTTTTTAAGTAAAAGTTCGAAGGGCTTTGAGTTTAGGTTGCAGATCCAAGTTTCAATTTTAAATTGTGAAAAAAATCTAAAACTTTCCATGTCAGGATTTTGAGTGACAGCCGTTTTTGTGAGGTCATTTTGCATTGAAGAGATAGGGAGAATAATTGGTTAAACGCCTCCTTTTTATCGTGCCTGTTTAACATTAGAAAGTAGTTCACTAGGTTTTTAACTATGAGTCTCCCGGAAGTGACGCCCACATGGAATGACCTGATTCATTAAATAATTCGAGTGGGTAGCATCTAACATAAAAAATTAACAGGTTTTTCATATCATACGTACATTCCGAACTATATTGCGGGTAGGGAAGAGTTTTGGATTGACTTAAAAATTAGGGGTATATTGATTCGATTCATTGTTGTTTTGTCCAAATTAGATGTTACTACAAGTGAAACGATTTGTAACACAGGAACAGACAAAAAACGGAAAAAAATAGTTTCAGGGCTGGTTTCAACCTTAAAGCATTAAAACTGGTTGTGCGTATCATACGTATAATCAGTGGGTTAGCTATAGTTGTAGAATAATTTTCAAAGTTTACAGTTTAGATTTTTGTTGCTTTGTTTTCGAAATAACCTGTAACAAAAAGTAAAACAAATTGTAAGAAAGGGACAGGAAAAATCGAAAAATCACTAAATAATTTGCGTGGTCGGTATTAACCATAACAAATTATGCATATTATACGTATGATTTGTATTATGAAGCTCTAGTCTAGGGCATCTATAGTTTTGGAATAACTTAATTCAGTTAATAGTTTAGGTAATTTATTTTATGGTCCGAGGTTAAATACCGGCAAAAGAAGCAAATCACGGGTCAGGAATGGGGAGAGACGGCAAAATGAACAGTCGTTAAAACATGGATTTAAAAAAGGGATATATATATATAAGTTTTATAATTTGTTTTTTTTCCCATATTACATGTAACATAAAATAAAATGTTACACAGAAATAGTTAAAAAAGGAAAATGAAAGGCCTAAACATTTCATTAATAAGAAGATATGAGTTTTTAAGTATAGCCTAAACATAACACCGTTTTATAAAATATTAATATTTCTGTCAGCAATATTTATTGAAAATAGGTTTTGTTCTTTAGTTGGCATATTCTAAGACAAACCACATCGCCATTTATGTACTATGGCGTCAGGATTGTATTCGGTAGAATTTTTTTAATAACAATTAGGCATTCTCGGCGCCTTATTTAAATAGAATATTTTTATTGTGAAATATGATGCATGGATAGTCAATACTACAAGGCTTATTTTGATTCGTCGATTTTCGTGTTCTAACAAAACAGAAACAAAAAATATCCAGAACAAACGGGAAAATGTTATATTTTTAAGGAGGATATATATTTCTGATCCTTAATTGGAAAGATAAGGGAGCATTTTAACCCAGGTAACCATCAGATTATCTCGCACCCATCGTTCAAGTAAGGAAGCTATTGCTTGAGATTGTATGAGTTTGAAATTGCAAGTCTTCCGCTGAGAGGCGATATACTATCCCACTAAACTATTCTCCAGGATAATGGCTTGTTTATGTAAAGTAAATATTTACAAATTGCAGAAGATTGTTCCAATTAGTGGATTCTAAAAATTACAGTTAGTACTAATGAATTAAGCTTAACATTATCGTTAGACACGAGCGGTCTTAATAAAAACATAACGGCTTGATAAAAAAATAACGCAGGTGATAGAATTATAGTGCACTTTGTATAAATGGTAAATCCGTGTGTATATAACGTTCTATCGTCAGTTTATATTGTCCTAAATAGAAGTTTTTCAAAAAGACAGGAAAAGTGAATCAGGCACCACAAAAGCTCATAGTAGGACACATATAGCAGGAAAGAATACGTTATTAGAGTAATTGTCCTATATCGTTTCTACTAAGCCCACGCTGAATTATTAGAAACCCACTCAAAATACTCGTCTTCAGTTTAGAGATATTCTTAAATACATTTTAGACTAATTTCAATTCTTATTTAAATTGTTTTCTGTTGAAATTTATTTTTATTAATGTAAGGTTTAACGGCCACGTCATTTTTCCTAACTTGCAATGTCACTGGCGTGTTTTAACTACTGTAGTTTTTCCGGTTCCATGACAACTGAACCCCTTACAACTGAACCCCTTACAACTGAACCCTTACAACTGAACCCTTTACAACTGAACCCCTACAATTAAGCCCCTTACAACTGAACTCCTTTTAACTGAACCCCTTTAAACTGAACCCCTTTACAACTGAACCCATTTCAATTGAACCTCTTTACAACTGAACCCCCTTTTCAATTAAAAGCGTTCGGTTAAAAGGGGCTCAGTTGTAAAGGGGTTCAGTTGTAGGGGCTCAGTTGTAAGGGGTTCAGTTGTAAGGGGTTCAGTTGACTGGTCACCAGTTTTTCCGTTTCATCCTGTCTCCTTAATTTGAAAAAAAATGTTATATTCTTCTATATTGTAACGAAGGAGTAAACAAATAAATTAAACTAAAAAAACTAAACTGTTTTGCTTATTGTTAGTTTTGATTGTGCAACGGACGTACTGACCCACCAAGCTATTCGGCCTGGCATAAGTGGTATAACATGGGTAATAGTGGGATTACCACTAGTTTAATTCCGGTTGTGGGAGAAATTGCGGGTGGTGACACATAATGCTCTCGATCATTCTTTTCTATTTTAGATATTAAAACGCTAATTACTAAGATTTTACAGATTTTTAGATCCAATTGTCGATATGGTAAACTACGTAATGATGACGTCAAATACATGAGAAAGTGATTTAATATTTGATCTCACTCAAACATGACATCATCATATCCAAACGAAACGTCATCTTATCAAAGTGCAACGTCATCTCACCTCATTATGACGTCATCTTTTCCAAATGATAAGTCATCGCACGCAAATATGACATCATTTAGTTTATCTACGTCATCTTACCTGAATATGATGTTATCGTATATAAATGTGACGTCATCTTACACGGAAATGAAGTCATCTTCGACAACTTCTACGTCATCTTCGATAACTTCTACGTCATCTTACACGAACATGACGTCATCGTTGACCAATGCAACGTCATCTTACGTGAACGTGACATCATCGAACAGCATATTACCAGGAGACCCACTGATGTGCTTGACGACCCAGGAAATCGGTGTGGCGGTCAACATGGTTGCGATTCTGGTGGGAATGGTCATTTCCATAGGTCAGTAGCATACGTTGAGGGACACTGTTGTCTAATGACCGACAGCTTGGCTTTTGTAAGAGTGTTTCTAAGTCTTGCTTGGCTAATCGTTTTCTGATTAGAGTATTTTCTAAAGAACTTTGACAATAAGCACGAGCGTTTAGAGTTAACAAACCGTTTTTGTATTCTTTAAATTAAATCTTTTTTGGAACAATTTTGTCCGGGTTTCATACCAGCAATGTACTACAATATACAGTTTAACTGTGCTAATGGTGTTGTTATAATACAAGAAGTCGCTAAATCACCTCACACTCACCTTTTAAAAGCGCACAGCCGCCTTGCGAATGGTTTCGATGGTTCAACCCTTGGACCGACGGTCCGGCACGCTACGTATGAGCTAACCGTTTGAACATAGCATTTCATTAACCGGGCGAAGGTTCGAATCAATGATTAGCTCACAACTAAGATTGTTTTTATATATTCGTCCAGGACCGCACAGGTCATGTTTAACTTGGGTTTCTGTTTACAGGCAACTTGCTGATTCTGGTGGTATTGTTCAAATTCCCATCGAAGTTATTCACCCCATTGAACTGGTTGATATGCCACCTCGCAGTTGCCGATCTATTCATCGGACTCACCGTCTTCTTCTGGTATGGCGTCGCCGAGTTACTGCTGTTACCTGTGAGCTCCTTTGTGAAAGTAAGTTTATCTCATTCTTAGAGCGCTGTGTTACAATCTTGTTTGTAGAACTGAGTCTGGCAATGTGATTACATTAACGATATGATATAATATTCATGATTTGTATGAATGGAAAAAGTGGGGCGTTGTCATATCGACAATCGTCAGATTACCTCGTGTCCACCGTCGGGTTAAAGTAGCTATTGTAGTATTTTGTGTATGTTTGAAACATTGCTTCAGTTTTTGTAGAACACATTAATATGCTGGATTCAGGCGATGTCCGCTAAGTACCTTGCCGAAGCTCACAATCGACTAGCTAGCTACTGCAACCCTTCGGATGAAAAACTACGAACCAACCCACCAACCTATAAGGGTCAGAAATAGAAACCCTGTAGGCGCTAGATTGGCCAGCTGTATTCTCGGGTGTACAATAAAAAAACAAGTGAATTGATGTGTCGCACACATCACAATCCACTTAGATGAGCAACAAGGGAATTCTATAGTGCGGCCGGTTGGTCTAGCGGTTAAGTGCGTCGCCTTTCAATCGAAAGGTTGCAGGTGCGAAACTGGTCGCTAGCTAGTCGGTTGTGTCGTTGGACAAGGCACTATACGGACATTGCCTGAACCCAATGGATTAATGGGTTCTACTACATTGAAGGAACGTTTGAATCATACACAACACACTGCAATAGCTCTGTTAACCCGATGGTGGGCGCGAGGTGATCTGACGATTGCCCGTGTGTTAACCCCCTTTGTTTTCCCATTAACGGGAATATGAATATCCCATTCTATCCAGGTTGTCATGTATGGATTTGCAATCGTATGCGTTCTCGCATCCTTCCAAGGGCTGATGATGATTGCATTTGACAGATATTTCCTCATCCTCAAGCAAGCCAAGTCAGTAATCTTCTATAGTCAACTAATCTTGGCTAAATAATGCATTTTTAAATTTATTTATTATTCGTGTACATAGAGGTGTGTGTTTTTGGTACATCGTGCTAAGGATATACAACTCAACTGTTGTCTGGACAGTGCTGTCAAATTTGTGTGTTTTCGATGCCACATTACAGTTTGGAAATTGTGACAAGGGCTGCATGCAATGTTTAATACATTTGTATAATGTATAGGCCTACTTCAAGCATATTTTAGTAAGTTGCAGTGTTAGGGCAATTGCTGTTGAGCGTTTGAGACCGTTTAGCAGGACTCGTGCTTCTACTTTGATACTTGACCGGCCGGTTAGTTTGGCGGTTAAGTGCGCCGCCTTTCAATCGAAAGGTTGCAGGTTCGAAACTGGTCGCTGGCTAGTTGGTACTGTCCTTGGGCACGGCACTTTACGGACATTGACTGAACCCAGCAGATAAATAGGTTCTACCAAATTAAAGGAACACGTGTCTATCATATACAATATACTGAAATAGCTTCGGTAACCCGACGGTGGGCGCAATGTGATATGACGATTGCCCGTGTGTTAACCCCCTTAGTTTTACCATTCACGGGGACAAACACGAATATTCTATCCTACTTCAGACTAGATTTTATGATCCACAACCAGTATGTCGTTATCTAACATTAACCTATCTAAGGATGCCTAATTTAACCCATGTGGCAACCGGAGGGTAGTGTATTCGAAACCAGTCGCTGGCCAGATGATTGTGTGCTTATGCAAGGCACTTAGCGGACATTGCCCGATCCCATTAAATTAATGCGTTTAGCTAGGACCGAAAGAACGTCCCAATCATATACAACACACTTCAATAGCTCCGGCAACTAGACGGTGGACGCGAGGTGATCTGACGATTCCCCGTTTGTTAAACCCACTTGGTTTTCCCATTCACGGGGATAAAACAAGTCACTCAATCTAATATCTACAAACCCTGAACCAATTATTCATCACAGATACGCTTCTTACGTAACAAAGAGACGAATAAAGATAACAATAATCCTGATGTGGATTGTTCCACTGCTGATTCAAGTTGTTGCTCCACTGTCTGGATGGTCGTGTGTTCAACACTGTGATTGCAGGTTTAGTTTGATTCGTTGCCTGTGCATTTAAAGTTAGCTTAAACGCCATGTTGACTGGAAGGTAACACGCTCGAAACCAGCTTCTTGCTAGTTCATGTGTATCTTCTGGTAAATTCACGTTTCTTGCATTGCTTTAAGTTAGTATATTGTATTCGTTTGTTTAAAAATCAAGGAAATTTCAGCTTTAACACATTGTACTAGCTTCGATAACTTGATTGTGGACATGAGTTATCCTACGATAATAGTGATAAGTCTTACACCATACTGATTTCACTTATCAGACGATAAGACCCTTTTAAAACACGATTTTCTTGAAAATTACAGTAAATTAAACCGCCACACAAAGTTTTTTTTAGTTCAGGAAATAAGCTTTAATCAATGTAAGTTACAAGCATTAACGGTAAAATAAATAAACTTGGATAAAATAGTAAACACTTTTCAAAATGGCGTCTATACTTCATTCTATTGTACCAGGTTTTAATAGATTCACACACACAACTAATTTATTTTTAATACAGGATTCATAACGTTCGTCCAGATGATATTTATTGCTTTGGTGAATCTTGCTCACAAATTCTTCCACCTCTTAGCAAGTACCAGTTGTTTTCTGTGAGCGTTTTCTCCCTTATATGCTTCGCAGTTATATCGATTGTGTACAGTTTGCTCTTTTATGGGATACGCAAGCACTCGCTAAGGATTGCAAGTGTACGGTCTTCGACTTCGGCGCCTCGGACGCCAGTTACGGCGCCGCCGACGCCAAGATCGTTTGATCATGCGCCAGAACAATGGCGCAATAAATCGAACCGTTTCACGCTAAATGCTGAAGATGATGACGTGTTCATATTCAACCATGACAACGAGAACGCACAGACCGAGAATTCTGTGAAAAGTGAGACTGTGACATCATCAAAGGTCACTACGTCACCGGAAATCACGTCAACACCAACTGAAATCAAAACGTCCACGGAATCAGCGACGCCTCCGACAACCGTCCAACAAAACTACGAAATCTCGAAGCATACCAGACCCAGGCATTTAAAACTCCCAAATGTGACGTCACATGTGACATCACCACCAAACAGGTCGCCTAGATTTCAAGCGGCGTCGAGAAGAATTTCGACGAGCGTTATTGGCGCGGTTAGAAAGGTAGGCCGACTTGGCAAGCGAAGCGCCAACACTTCAAGACTGAGGGACCTGAAAGTAATGAAATCCATGTTCATTATAATGGCTGTGTTTGTGCTGACAACTGTACCTCTCATGGTATTTATCATCTACACAACCGTTCACAACGATAGAAGCTTGAAGGAGATTTTCAACTACCTGTTACAGGTATGATGTATGCGGTGTATTCAGTTTATACTTTGCTATACTGCTATCGAGTAGCAGTAACCATGTGTCGTAGTTTTAATTATTTTATTAGTATTATTTTTAATGTTTTATTAAAGGGCCCTATTTTTTCTATTGCCCCACTGATTAGTCTTGTGGGAAAGTGCGTCGCCTTTCAACCGAAGGGTTGCAAGTTCGAAACTGCTCACCAGCAAGGCACTTAACGGACATTGCCTAAACGGGTTAATAAGTTCTACCAAATTAAAAGAACGTGTAAATTATACACAACACATTGCAATAGCTCTGGTAACCCAACGGTGGACGCGAGGTGATCTGACTATTGCCCGTGTGTTAACCCACTTGGTTTTTTCATTGACGCGGATAAAACATGAATATTATTTTCATAATTTCTGAATCAAATGGCGGGATAAATGGCATGTGTTTTAAAAATATATCTTGTCGCACGGGTCCAGTGGAAAAAAAAAACTTAAATCTTATATAACACAATGCATTTTCCCCGGTAACCCGACGTGTGATAACGCACATTGCATTTTCCTATTCACGAGAATAAAACAAACAAATCCTTTCCTGTTGTCATTTATTTCCATAATCTTCCATAGATAACAACACTCAACTCGCTGTTGAATCCATTCCTCTACTTCTGGAAGGTTCCTGCCATGAGGAATAAGCTGCGAAGACTGATGCAAAGCATTCGGAAAAAGCTGCCGGCTAAAATCCGAAACTCTCCGAAACTTGCGTCACGAATCCGAAAAGCGAGCGAAAGTTCAAACTCGTCAAGTTTATAGAGAATATGACCGATTGTACGAAGATAGAGAGACGAAAACAACAAATAAACTGCCAACCACAAAACGTTCGTGTAGCCGAACGGTTAACGCGACTGAATTATCTCCAATCTCCCATTTTCTGCGCGGTTTTGTGTTTGCTCACACACTTAATGGTTGTTACCTCAGTCCATTTAAATTTATCTTATTTCACTTAGGGAAAAATGTGCTTTGACGAATTAATGTCGCGCAGTGTATATGGATAAGTAAGCTATTACTATAGATATATAGGCCTAGATTTGTATATTTATTTAAAATGACTCATATAAATTAAGTTGGATTGTTGTTGATTTGCTTGTAATATTGAACTTTTTTTATTATGACCATGTCATATTCATGTTTTAAGCCGTGAATGAAAAAAAAGCAAGGTCTGTTTATTCGCAGCTTTTTCGTTTTGTTTAAAAGTGGTATGCAGAAACCTTGCTTAAGCTTAATCCTGGATTTAAGGGAGGGCTTTAATCCTAGATTAAGAAATGTGGGACGCAGAAACCTCGCTTAGGGCGAAACCCGGATCAGCTAACCCGAGATCCTAAGCGAGGTTTCTGCGTACCATTATTCGTTCAAACCAGTGGTTCTTCTTTTTGACCTCGTGGCTTAACCGAGACCAATTAAGAAATGAACGGGCGCACTTTGCACGGAGAATCAAAACAATATGAAATAATTTCATCACCGAATTTTTCACATACCAAAATTACTGTTTACTGGGCGCTCTTGCTTTTCGGGAGTTAATGTAAAACTAACGTTACAACGGAATTTAGACGTTTTATGATCTATGCACACTTTGTCGTGAATTTACGAAATGCAAGTGTGGCGCACCATTTAGATACACTGGTTTATTAAACAATAATTCCTTTGCAGAAAATTGGTCGAGATACTGTTTATGTAGTTGTGACAATAAACTTTTTATTATGACAATGTGGCATTCATGTTATGAGTCATAAATGGGAAAACGCAAGTGAGGTTAACACACGGGCAATCATCAGATCACCTCGCGCCCATCGTCGGGTTGCACAATGTTGTACACGTTTTTTCAGCCTTGGTATGACCGATTAGTCCACCGATTTCGGCAATGTCCACTCAGTGCCTAGTCTTAGGATACAACCGACTAACTAACGGTTTCAACACATGTTAAACTAAAATATACGTTTATCCACAGCTAAGCAGTCTCTCGTTTTATTTATTATTTGAATAAAATCGAACGCGAAACAAAAGAACGACAATAGAGATAAGTGCTGGTATAAGTACAAAGTGCATGAAATAAATGTTATAGCTAAAACAAACAAAATAATTCTGGAATTGGGAAGACAAAACACAATGTGGCCGAATGGTTAGCGCCACCGACTCATTATCATACAGGACAAAAATTAACATATTGAGGAATCCAGTGGTTCCTAGTTCGAACCTAGACTCAGTAAAATACAAAAAAAAGTTGTTTACAACTAAACTTTTTTTTTTTTTACTACAAATTAGATAAATTGTGCAAGACTTAAACAGGTTCAAATTTAAGATTTTTATTTTAAATGCTGGGATCTGTTAAGTCACAACGGGCAAAAGTAAATTTTCGAATATATACAGCTCAGAAAAGTGGTTACGTGGTTGATAAGATGGATATTTTGGTTTATTTCCAGGAATTGGGACACAGGAAATCGTCTATTTATCTTGTGCAAATAGTTCGGTTACCGGAGCTATTGCAGTGTGTTGTGTATGATTCACACGTTCCTTTTTTAATATGGTATAGGTATCGATAACGCTAACCACTCGACCACACTTTCACTTCTCAAATAACCGGAGTGGTATTTCTATGGATCGACGAACTCGATATCGGTCGCTTGGTGGCGCTACCGAACGAGCTGGTGCGAGAACGAGGGGAGTTTTGCATCATCTTGACGTCATATTGGTTCCGCCCAGTGTAGCCATTCACATATCCCATCTGGGTGTCGGTGATCTCGAATTTGTCGTCGATTCCAAGCCCTTTGCCCTCGTCGTCGAATCTAGAAATTATTTCGTAAGTTGGAAAGTACGGACCAATAGCTTGGTGGGTTAGTACGTCGCCTTCCAGTCAAAGAGTTGCATTTGAAACTGGTCGTAAGGTAGTCGGTTGTGTCTTTGGGCACTTGGTCGGTTATGTCCTTATAAAGGCACTTAGCGGACATTGCCTGAACCCAGTGAATAAATGGTTTCTACCAAATTAAATAAACATGAATATTTTCTTCTATCCTATTGTTGGGAAGTTAAATATCCTGAGGATAGGATATGATAGGATGTTTATTCCTGTTAATGGGAAAACACAAACAACGTTAACACGCGGACAATCCTCAGATTATGTACCCAAAATATAAAAGCACCGCTATGAAAAAAGCAGTTAAAACAGCAAAAACTACAGTAGTTAAAACCCTTCGTAACACACGTCAGTATAACGAGAAATAAGTGACGCCCGACATTAAGCAAAACAAGTTGCAGCAACAAATTTATTTTAAATCAAAATTAATAAAATAAGAATCTTGACTAAAAGTGTGGTAAAATGTGGACAACGCCAAAGTAAATAAAGCTATTTCCAGCCTATTAACCATGTGGTGTTTCTTTTCCGGCCGGTTGGTCTAGCGGTTAAGTGCGTCGCCTTTAAATCGAAAGGTTGCAGGTGCGAAACTGCTCCGAGCAAGTCAGTTGTGTCCTTGGGCAAGGCACTTTGCGGACATTGTCTGAACCCAGTGGATTATTGGGTTCTACCAAATTGAAGGAAAGTGTCTATCATATACATCACATAAATAGTTATTCCCCGCGCTTCGCTCCACGTTAATTGGGCTTGCTTAGGACCTGTTACCAACTACTGCATTGTGGCGTGTATAGCGTTGTGTGCACATTCAGTGTATAGCGTTGTGTGCACATTCAGTGTATAAGCGTTGTGTGCATTATCGGGTTTGTGTAAATTAACGTGTATATTATTATTATGTAGATTCGTCGTTGAATAAAGCCTGAAACTAAGTAACATATTAAGCGTACCGTAGGTTACATCAGTGTAAACCATACTATTTCAAGCATATATGAAGGCTGTATTGATTTATTTTCCAATCTTAAATCTCCTCATTGCCCAGCAGCATATGTCGAGCTTATACTCACCTCATTTTATGCGATACTGGGTAGAGAGTGTGGTCAGTCATCCGATCCACATTTCCAGTTTTCGACATCCCCTGAAATAAACATCATTTTATTTGTCCGACCAATTAGTCGCCTTTTAGTCGAAGGGTTGCAGGTTCGTAACTGATCTCTAGCAAGTCGGCTGTGTCCTTGGGCAAGGTAAATTGATGGATAACCCGACTGTAGGCGCGAGGTAATCTGACGTTTGCCCATGTGTTAAACTTTTCTTGCGTTTTCCCATTCACGGAAATAAACAGGAGCATCCTATTCTAACTACCTATGATTGGTTGAATGTTTATTGTATAAATGATATTACACGTCCTAGTGATAAGGCAACGTTTGAAAATCCATAATCGTGACCGATAAGTCGACATGTAGCATATGATATTCATGTTTTATCTCCGTGGATGGAAAACGTAATATAGAGATATCGCACAAGTAATCGTTACAATACTTCCCTAAAACGTAATGGGCGTTCTTAAACGGAAAACCTTCAGATACCCTCCCGCCACCGTCGGGTTACTGCAATGTGTTTTATATAATTTTGACGTTGCTTACATTTTAGCACAACCCGTTAATCCACTGAGCTCGGGCGTATCCGTTTAATGCCTTGCCAAAAGACACAACGAACTCAGCGACTATAGTTTCGATCCCACAATCTTTCATTTACCGGTCCTACCAACATCTACATATTACAATGCCTAAACCCAGTGAATTGATTGGTTTTTTCGGCCGGTTGGTCTAACGGTTAAGTGCGTCGCCTTTCAACCAAAAGGTTGCAGCTGCGAAACTGGTCGCTAGCTAGTCGGTTGTGTCCTTGGGCAAGGCACTTTACGGACATTGCTTGAACCCAGCGGATTAATGGGTTCTACCAAATTGAAGGAACGTGTCTATCATAAACAACACACTGCAATAACTCCGCTAACCCAACGGTGGGCGCGAGGTGATCTGACGATTTCCAGTGTGTTAACCCCCTTGGTTTTCCCATTCACGGGGATAAACATGAATATCCTATCCTATCCTATCCTTTCTACCAAATTAAAGAAACATGTAAATATACACAACACACTGCAATAACTCCGGTAACTCAAAGGTGGGCGCGAGGTGAACTGACAGTTTCTTGTGTGATAACTTCCTTGGGCGACCAGTTTAGATCTCACAACCTTTCAGCTGAAAGTCAACGGACTAACGGTCGGAGCTAACAAACATTTAGCTACAAGTCCCACAACCAGCTAACCACACATTATCAACTTATAATCACCACCCACCGTGATCCCCACATACTCAGGGGCTTTCCCTATCACCCTGTTGTAGATGACCTTCCTCCTCAGATGAACATCTTTCACCTGAGACCCAACTATTCGGTCCGCGATTTCATTCAAACAATTTGTGAACATTTCAAAGTCGATCAGTCTGTAGCCCTTTGGTCTGTGGAATATAGGAGGATAAGATAGAATATGATATTCGTGTTTATCCCCGTGAATGGGAAAACCAAGGGGGTTAACACACGGGCAATCGTCAGATCACCTCGCGACCATCGTCGGGTTACAAGGTTGATTTGTGGGGAAATGTTTATGGTAGGGACTTTGGAAATGTGGCACAGATGGACAGGTGGTGTGCTTATCAAGGTTAATTTGTGTGGAAATGTGTATTGTAGGGACTTTGGAAATGTGGCACAGATAGACAGATGGTGTGCTTATCAAGGTTAATTTGTGTGGAAATGTGTATGGTAGGGACTTCGGATATGTGGCACAGATAGACAGGTGGTGTGCTTATCAAGGTTGATTTGTGTGGGAATGTGTATGGTATGGACTTTGGAAATGTGGCATAGATGGATAGGTGGTGTGCTTATTAAGGTTGATTTATGTGGAAATGTTTATGGTAGGGACTTGTAGCTCAGATAGACAGGTTAACACTAGATGTCTCACTTGTGCCTTGAGAAGATGACGTCAATATCTCCGACCAAAACATTCCGATTGTCTATGAAGTCACAATCGCGACAAAGTTTCGCCCAATTCTTGTTGTTCATTTCTCGACCTTCTCCATTCACCTCTCCGTATCTAAGCAATGTTTCGTTCGTGTTAGTTTTAATTTATTAATTTTTTGTTTCCATGATGAAAACAAGCAGGACCTTTGTTAAAAATTAAATCTCGAAAAAGACGGCAAAATGACAGTCGTTAAAATACGTTTATAATAAAATCAATTATTTATGTGGCCGCCAAACCTTACGTATAAAAACATAAATTAAACTGGAAAAACAGGATAGGCTATTTATGTTTATCACACGGCAATCAAATAATCAACGAAACAAAAAATATTGGAAAATCAGCAAGTGTAAAAAATGTCAATGATCGGAGTGAAAATAAAATCGTCCGAGTAAGATAGCTAGTTTTTTTAAATTATAGTACTGTCTAATTTTCTGTTATTTTGAATTTAACCTTGTATTGAGGTCAAAAAGGTCAAAAAAGAAAACCCAAAAAATTGCACTGGACAGAACATTAAATTCACCTGGCGAATCGGAAAAAGGCATTTTTGAGCGTTGCGAAAATGGGGTCTGGGGGTTCGGGTCGTAAATTCGAGGCGGATCTCTGTATCGGTGAGGGTGGAGGCATCATTCGGTCGTCGTCGGATGGTTGGGTGATTATTCTGGTAATGATGGAACTTAGGATAGGATATTCATGTTTATCCCCGTGAATGGGAAAACCAAGGGGGTTAACACACGGCAATCGTCAGATCACCTCGCATCCACCGTCGGGTTACCAGAGCTATTGCAGTGTGTTGTGTATGATAGACACGTTCCTTCAATTTGGTAGAACCCACTTAATCTGCTGGGTTCAGTCAATGTCCATAAAGTGCCTTGCCCAAGGACACAACCGACTAGCTAGCGACCAGTTTCGCACCTGCAACCTTTCGATTGAAAGGCAACGCACTTAACCGCTAGACCAAGGGGCCGGACTGAACTTGGAATAGAATTGGCAGTTTCATGTAAGTTCGGTTAACTATAATCATGGATAAACTACAAATAAAATGTATCGCAAATAAAGAAACCATGAAATCAATGGATAAATTGCAAAAACAATATATCGTATTTACAGAAACCATCGAATCCATGAATAAAAAGTTAAAACTTACTTCGGCGTCTTCATCTGACGAGGGACGTCTGGTGTTCGAATCCTCGGCAAACCTGCACAATGAGATTTATAATCTAGGGTTGCAGGTTCGAAACTGGTCGCTAGCTAGTGGGTTGTGTTCTTGGGCACTTAACCGACATTGCCTGAACCCAGCGAATTAATGGGTTCTACTAAATTAAAGAAATGTTTGTATCATACACAACACACTTCTATAGCTCCGATAACCCGACAGTGGGGGCGAGTTGATCTGACTATTGCCTGTGTGTTAACCCCCTTGGATTCTATTCTATATCCATGTACTGTAGAATATCTGAAATGTTTCTTAGGCAATAGGTTGTAGATTCGAAACTGGTCACTAGCTGGTTTGTTCTGTCCTTGGGCAAGACAAAACAAAAGTATTTGACATGATAGCTGGTTGATGTGGTTAGTTTGCTCATTTATAGAGTTTTAAACTGTCAGCTGAAAGGTTGTGGAATCAAGACTAACTGTCAAAAAATTTAAGAATGTTTTTCTCATAAGCAACACAGTGTAATAGTAACCCAACAGTGAGCCCTGAAGTGATAAAGCTGGCTGTGTTTTCCCAGTAAAAGCGTTAAAACGTGAAATCAAAACCCCCATACGAACCCCCCAACCCCTCACCTTCGGTCCCCACCCCCATACTCGACGTCACCTTTTTCCTCTTTCTTCCAACCTGTGTGCTCTGGTGCCCTCGTGTGACAGGAGCTCGATGGAAGTTGTCACTCTCTGTGCCAACGCACATGTCAACCATCTATTAAAGATGTTACAACTGCTTTATCAGCTTACATTAATATCTTTTTGTGCAATAAATCATTAAAAATTAATAGGTAGTTAAGTGTAAGCTTGTAGAAATAAAAAATAAGCAGAGAGTTATCAAACAAGCAATCGTCAAATTATCTCACGCCCACCGTCGGTTTACTCGAGCTACTGCAGTGTGTTGTATATAATTGCGATTTTCATTTAGTTTTAGTAGAAACACCTTTTTCTCCATTGGGTTCAGGCAATGTCCGGTTAATGCCTTGCCCTAGGATACAACCGACTAGCTAGTAAGTGGTTTCCATCACACAACCCTTCGGCTGCATGCACACTAAGGGAATTATTACTGATAAGATTACAAATTTAAAAACGATTCTAACACAAATATATCATAATTTACCATGACGTAAACATCTTCTGTTCCCATGCTTTGACTGGTTAATGTTGTTTCTATGTTTCCACTTTGCGAAGCAGTCGATGATGTCATCTTATCTTCTTTTTTCACTAATCTTCGTTCTATAGAAATCATATATCATGTTTCGGCTCTTTATACAAGCAGTAAAAAGGGAACAAATTTTAATTTGCAAAGAAAAGTAGAAAAAACTTAAATTCAATATTCGTTATATAATGGTTAAACATGAAGAAAAAAGTAAAAACACAAGGAAAGAGCTCAGCTCAAACAACATACCCATCTTCCCCCATCACCGGTAGTCTGGTGGATAAGTGCGTTACCTTTTAGCCAAAGGGTTGCAGGTTCAAAACTGTTCGCTAGCTAATTGGTTGGGTTATTGGGCAAGATGCTTAAAGGACATTGCCTGAACCCAGCGGATTAATAAGAAGAAAATGTCTCAATCCTACACACTGAAATAGCTTCAATACACCCCATGGGGCTTGAGGTGATTTAACGATTGCCAGTGTTCACACCCCTTGTGTTTTTCTATACACAGGGATAAACATAAAAAGTCTAAATTGTTAAACAGTAAACACAGAAAACATAAACATTCTTTTTAAATATTTAAATAAGATACTAAAGACGCCAGTTGTGGTCAAATATTTATATCTTTAACCGAACGAACATAACTTTTTGTTTATAATTATTCGACGCTATACCCACAAAGTAAGTATTTTTTACTATTTTTTTAAACTATTTCCTATACTCTTGATTATGAATTTTACACCATTGCTTTATGGTACTTTAACAGCGACGTTGTAAAGTATTTTATTTCTATGTGGTTTAAATTCCCTGCATTTTTGAACGCTCGCCGATGTTACGTTATTGCCTTGTTTCGGTGATTACTTAATTGCCTGCTTTTCTGTATAGTTGGTTGTACCGTTTCGCTTTAAGTTAGTTACGAGTTGTAGAGTTGAGTGTTGTGTAAATAAATTGTGCTGAAACGCTACAACGTCTTTTAATTTTCTTAAATTGTTTTAAATTTATTTTTCTATGACATGCACTTTTGAAATTTTTAATTATTATATTTTTAAAGAGTAAAAACAAACTAAACTTTTTAAAGAGTAAAAACAAAATAAAACTTAGTATTGGAGTTGATTGTGTGTGTTGTGTATTTATTCGTATTTATGAAGTCATTACTCGGTTGACTGATTTTATGTTAATCATGTGACTTTTATTCCCTATGACCTTGTGCCCAACGTGGCTTGCCCATATATCTGATAATAGTTTTAGTGTAACATGATTAGCAATAAACTGCTGAATATAGTTTAGTTTAGTTTATTCATTTTTTGCCCCAGTTTTTAAAAACGGCAAACGAATATAATCACAATACAGGAACGGGAAAAGACGGCAAAACGAACAGTCGTTAAAACACGTCAGTAAAAAAATGATACAAATATATAAAAGTGTGCAAACTCAACCACGCTCACATTATCAGCAATAAACTGCTGAATAAATTAAAAAATATAAAAGTGCGAAAAATATAAAATTAAGAAAATATAAAAGTGTGCAAACTCAACGACGCTCACCATCAGTACCAACAGCGAGGCTGCTCGTTTGCATGTTGCTCGTCGTCGTGGCTTGTATTCTTCTCTCCTTTGTTCGGGAACAATCATCATTGTCCGTTCCAACACACGCATCACAAACCTGGAGTAATAATCATTATGACATCATATTAGGAAATGTTTTTCTCTGTGAATGAGAAAATGCAAGGGGTGTTATCACATGATTAGTTGTCAGATCACCTCGTGCCCACCGTTGGGTTACCAGAGCTATTGCAGTGTGTTGTATATGATTGAAACATTCTGTCAATTTGGTAGAACCCATTTATCTACTGGGTTTAGAAAATGTCCGCTAAGTGACTCACTGATTAAATGTGGCTGGTTGGGTACCGATAATATTTTGAATATCAACGGTTTTTTAACAAGTTTTAAATTAAAGTTAATAAATATCAAACCACACAGAATGCACTTAATGCTATACCCTATACATATATGGGTGCTGTTTAGCAAGTATTTATGTACTTAGTAAATATTGGACATCAGTTTGTCCCGTTTGGAGAACTGGGTATTTGATCATATAAGATAATAAATCATATTTTATTACATTTTATTGCCCCGTTTAGTTAATGATTATCCCACATGAAACGTCTTTACGAATTTGGTATCTTTGTATTGTGGTTCCATTTTAAAATTTCAAAAAATCAATGAGTTTAAAATATATCGATTTTGGTCAACATTAGATTGTTTCTGGTCAAAAAATAGATTGTTTCTGTCGCGTTTCAGTCCAATATATGGAACTCAACATCTTGGTTTGCTGATCACTCAAGGTAACTAACTTTTAAAAAATAAAGTTTGGAACAAAATTTATAGAAAATCAGGCATTCAAATAATCAACGAAACCAGAAAATAACAGAGAAAATCGTCAAGCGTCAAAAAATGCAAAGAATTTAAATGAACGACATAGAAATAAAATAAAACTTTACATTTCCATAAAAATAGAATGGTTATACTTAAAGCTGACAAAGAAAAT